>WNWK01029559.1:0-24296 GCA_009830355.1 Cherax destructor
AGGCAGGACAAACTAAGGTAGCCGGCAGGCACAGCTGTCTGATTCCCAGCACATCTACGTAAACGTTCTATAGTGTTCCTGCCATATCAGTGTGCTTCCTGCCTGTAAAAGCTAACTTTTACCTGGCGGCTTAGTGTGGGTTGATAAACCAGATGGATTTAAAGAGTGAGTAATGTAAGGGAGAGGGGATTAGCTGTGTCGCTACCACCATGTAGTGGTTGTAGGTTATAGAAAGACTGAGTAACAATAACAATGTACTCTCCAAGGCCGCTCCATAACAACAACAACAATAACAAAACAATTATAAATGACTGAACCAAACAAACATAGTATTCAATCCTCCTACTGCTCCCAACCCCTTACATTCCTCCTTTCCTAAATTACATTATATCATCCAACTTATAAATCCAACCTATCTGGAGGTTTGACAACTCTGCTGGAACGCCGGAGAATTGGAGGGTTTGCAATGTCCTGAGGTGCCTTCTTTTCTCACCCGGTTGGTTCCCTTATCAAACCTCCCAGGAGGTTCTTCCTGTATGCTAACCTGCTCTTTAAGTTTATTACCATTATTATCTGTTGTGGGCAGCTCCTCTAAACCACTCCTTACTGCTTCTGGTACTGTTGGAATCAGTGGTTGCTCTCCACTCCTAAACCTTGGCATGAGCTGATCTATATGCCTTTTCCATATCATGTTACCAAACCTCTAATTAACACTTTGTAATTCCTAACCGCTAATACCTCCAAAATTTTTTCCTTCTACCCAAGGGTCACCTTTCCCAAAGTTCCTTGCATACACAGCATCATCAACTTTAAAATGCTTCACCACTATTTGAAAGTCACCAGCAGGCATGTTAGGCAATGAATTGTCCTCTTTAACATGACATTTGACAGCCGATACAGGGACTTTGAAATTCCTATGAAACATCATTTCTGCTGGTGTCTTATTAGTGGAGGAATGAACAGTTTTCCTATGGTTATATAAGAACCTACATAATCTGGTATTGAGAGATCCTTTTGTAAACTTGTGTAACCCTTCCTTCAATGTCCTTACCGCTCTCTGCCAGACCATTTGATGCTGGATGGTATGGGGCTGGAGTAACATGTTCAATACTATTCTTACTAAAGAAGGCTTCCAGTTCTTGGGATACAAAGTATGCAGCATTATCTGACACAACTATGTCTGGTAACCCAAAATTACAAAAGGATTTCCTCAGTAACTCAGTAGTCACTGTGGATGTCATAAAACTAGTGACTTGCACATCTAAGAATTTTGAAAAGGAATCCACAATTACCAAAAAATATTTGCCCTCAACTGGACCTGCATAGTCTATATGCACTCTAGACCATGGTTTCCCAGTGCTGGGCCAAAATAGGACAGGAGATGAAATTGGCTTAAAATTCTGAAAACAAATGGGACAACTCTTTGTCACTTCTGCAATATCTTGGTCCATCTTTGGCCACCAGACCCACTGCCTAGCTTCTGCTTTCATAGCATTGATACCATTATGACCTATATGCAGATGCTCCAATACCTTATATCTCAACTTTACTGGCGCTACCACTCTGTTCCTATACAATAATACATCATCATGAACAGTCAGATCTGATTTCACTGAATTATAGTCAGATAAAAATACACTATTTTTACCCCATCCATATTTAACATTATTTACTACTTGGGATAATACAGCATCTATCCCAGTTTCCTCTTTGATTTTGTCAAATGATAAATGTTGGAAATCGAGGGACTCTACTAATCTTACATATTCTGAAGGTGTACCTGACTCTAAGCTGTGATCTTCAATAGGTAATCTACTAAATGCATCTGCAATAACATTTTCCTTGCCAGCCTTGAATGACAACTCATAATCATACTGAGCTAATAACAGAGCCCAACGTTGAATTCTGGCATTTGCATTTACTGGAATATGTTTTCCTTTTCCAAACATCCCTAGCAATGGTTTATGATCTGTGCGAGCAACAAACTTTCTCCCTAGCAAAAAATATCTGAATTTCTTAACAGCATACACCAAAGCTAGACCTTCTTTATCAAGTTGAGAATAATTCTGTTCTGCTGGAGAAAGTTTCTTACTAGCAAAATACGCAGGTTTTTCCTGGCCATTTACTACCTGGATTAACACACATCCAACACCCACAGAAGACGCATCAACCTCAATTATTAATGGATGCTCTCCCATAAAATTAGTCAACAAAGCTGAACACACTAATTGTTTTTTAATCCTTTGAACAGCTTCCTCTTTCACTGTAGACCACTCAAATGTAGCCCACTTTTTTACCAAATCATACAGTGGTGCCAAAATTAAAGAAAAGTTCTTAATAAACTTACAATAATATGTCACCATCCCCACAAAGGACTGAACTTCCCTACAGACGTGGTTAAGGTAAATTCACAAGAGCCTCCACCTTCCGAGAAGAAGGTTTAATACCTTCCTGAAATTTCATACCCCAGATATTCAATAGATCTGGTTTTCAACACTGACTTATTCTTATTCAGTACTACATTATGCTCCTGTAAAATACTCAACACCTGCCGGAGTCTAACATCATGCTCAGCTTCTGTGGCACCACATATTATGATATCATCTAAATAGGATGCTACACCATCCAGTTTAACAAACAATTAGGAAATAAATTTCTGGAAAATACCAGGAGATGAGGAAATTCCAAATGGTAATCTCTTATATTTAAAAAGTCCCCTGTGGGTATTAATTACTAAAAGTTGTTGGCTCCTCTCATCTACAGGTATCTCTAAATAAGCATCCTTTAAATCTAATTTTGTAAATATTTTACCTTTACCCACTACAGACAATAATTCCTCAATCCTGGGTAAAGGATATCTTTCACAATTAATTTGTTGGTTTACATATTGAAAATCCCCACAAATTCTCATAGACTTAGAGTCAGCCTTCAGTACTGGCACAATAGGTACAGACCATTCACTATGTGATATAGGCTCAATAATGCCTTTCTGCACTAGTTTTTCTAATTCTTCCTCAATCATCTCTTTGTGAAAAAATGGTACTGGCCTTGCTTTCACAAACTTAGGGACAGCATCACTTTTCACATGAATTTGTGCCACTATGCTGGAGATAGGTTCACTAGAATCTACCCTAAAATTATCTAGCATTTCTTCAGCACTGTCTAGTTTGTTAATTTTGGTAGATTCATCCAATCCAGCAAGGTAAATCCCTACCTTTTTCATGAGGTCTTTCCCACACAAGTTACTATTATTTGATTTCACTACATAAAACACTTGTGACACCTCTAATTTATTATATCTTACCGGCAAAACCACCTGTCCCAGAAGGTTTATTTTCCAATTATCATATGCAGTTACCCTCCTAGAACATGGTTCAATGTGCCCCTTTACTGCCTCTACCCAGTCTTTGGATAAAATCGAGATGGACGCCCCACTGTCAATCTCAAAATGTATTGTGTGATTGTTAATGATAAACCCATATTTCTCTGCCTTCATGGAAAACACTCTATCCTCTAAGGCATATAAGCTCATCACTTCCTCATCTGCTGAACTATCACCGCCATCCAGCACCTTAATTGACTTTGTTCTAGGATATCTCGGTGACTGCTGTGTCCTTGCTGTCCTGTTTTTTTCAATACTCGATTTTGATACAGCCTTAGGAGACACTTTTGAAGATTTCTCACTACACACTCTTCTCAAGTGGCTTTTCTTATGACACTTATTACAGAAAAAGTCTTTAAACCTACAAGTACTACTACTGTGCTGGAACCCACAATGTTTACATTTCACAGCATTAATCACTTGTACCGCAGGAGCAGAGTTCTGATCTGTAACAAATGCCTGTTCCAAGTCAAAAGTTTGTCAAATAGTTTTGCAGACTGCACACTTTGCAAATCAAAATTTTCTGCAACTAGGTGAGGAAAATATACTTCATCCACCACCGCCATAAACAACTGGTCCCTCACTCTGGGGTCAAAGTGTCCCCCAAAGGTACAGTTCACAGCCAACGCTTTTAAATCTATATATAATTCATGCAAGGACTCACCCTGCCGTTTCTTCCTCTGCTGAAAAGCCAACAAACTGCGGTGGTAGGCTGGTTTCATTGCAAAATAACTTTTCAGTGCCACGACTAAGTCGTCGTAACTCTTCGTGTGTGGTAATTCTGGAGCACACACATTACCTAAAACACTGTAAGTTTCTGATCCCAGGGACACTAGCAAGAAATTCCTCTTGTTATCTTGCTCTTTAATTCCTAAGTGAGCGAAATTGGCTTCCAACAAGCTTAGCCAGAGCTCCAAAGAAATCTTACGTGGGTCGAAAGGTTCCAACCTTCCTTGTGATGCTGCCATGCTGCCACTTGTTGCTGCTGTATCACCGTTCTGCTGCAATGTCCTCGGCTGGCAATATCCCTATTACTTCAGGCCACATTGGCCCACTATCCTTGGCTCTGATGATCCCATCGTCGTCGCCACTGTAGTGGTTGTAGGTTATTGAAAGACTGAGTAACAATAACAATGTACTCTCCAAGGCCGCTACATAACAACAACAACAATAACAAAACAATTATAAATGACTGAACCAAATAAACATAGTATTCAATCCTCCTACTGCTCCCAACCCCTTACACACCATCACCCACATATCTCTCCATGCTTTTACATTTCCACCACCGCTCACAGACCAGGTGAAGAAAGAAGATAGACTGGGCGCCGACGACAAGGCCGCAGGCTCTGTGAGTCGACAGAAAGCGCATATTCATCCCAAAGAAATCGCCGCTTCCTGTGAAGACGCTGTGTTATGTAGTGGTGCGTGGGTTGCCACGTACATCCCAGCTTAACTACACTAACCTTCCCTCACCTCTACACTAGGATTATTTCTGACCTTCAGCAACAGTGTTTCGCTTTAGAGACAGTTAACTGTTATCTGTAAGCCTGTATTAAGACTTCAAAAAAGGCTAAGAGTTTATTTCAGTGTAGTGACTTCTTACATTTATTAACTCAGTGTAATTTTCCGCTCAGTGTTACTGAACTATCAAGGACAGTTACACAATTAAGTTGCTTGTCCTAGTGTTGTGCTGTGTTTCCTAATACATTTTCCCATTCAGACTGAAACTTGACTGCTAAATTCCTAGAACTATTTCAAATTACACTATTCATCTGTGCTGTGAGCGTGTAACTCATGCTATTTTATAACATTAAGTTAATTTTGTTCAGGGATAAGATTATTGCATTTTTACTGTGAACAAGCTTACTCTTGCATGATGTTCAGTTTCATGAACACTTTCTCTCTTGAGTAATTACCTTTAAACTGTGGTACGCAAGAGTCAGCCTGTTATTATCTATTTTCCTTGCCATCTCATCTAGTGGGCTTAGCGCCTAGTTAAGATTGCAATAGTAACAATTTGCAATCATTATATCTCTACCTATACATTGTGTAAATTGGTTTTGATTCTTGGTTAAGTGCTGCAGGTTTGAAGTAATTAACGACTATTGCAGTGTTTGGTAACTCTCCAGAAGACTGTGGCCCGGTGTATGACCTTGAAAAGCGGCACTGTGCCTCACATGCCATTGACACTTATATTGCCTGTGTCTAGTGAAGTGAATGTTTTTGCTGCATCGAGAACATCAAGCCACCAAGTCAGCCCAGGTAATCCATGCAGTGACTTTTTACATTTATTAACTCAGTGTAATGCATTCTCCACTCAGTGTTGCTGAACTATCAATTACGGTGATTCTGCGTCCAGCACTGGTGGTGTGCGGACGTGTTGGTCAGCCCCTGGTGGTAGCTGTTGGAAATTATATTTTCAGCAAAGATGGCGGACGGCTACCGGCGGCGAGTTAACACAGTATGTGTTGAGTTTATACAAGGAGCGGTCTACTCGACGAATGCGGATGTGATACTACCTGCGGTTCTTCGCGACACATACCATGTGACACTTGCAGATCTTTACGGAATTTCCATCAACGGGGCAAAGAGGCTGTTTGTGAAATTTGCAAGCACGGAAGCATATCAAAGGGTGGTGGATGCATATCAGGATCAACGAATGATGGTAAATCCTGGTGTAGAGGTATGCTTACGGGACGTGTCAGCTGTCTACAAATGGATTAAGGTACAGAATATTTCCTTAGAAATGGGACCGGAGGACATCCCGGACGTTTTTAAGGTATTTGGTGTCATTCATGCAGTCAATATTGGCAGATGGGCGCAGGGGCTATATGCAGGTCTTTTGGAGGGAACTTATTCAGTAAAAATGACATTGCGCAAGCCCAAACCATCTTATGTAATGGTGGCTTGAGAAAGCTCCTGGAGAGCGAAACGTTGCCACAATAAAATGTCACATTAGTTGCATTTGTGTCCTTTTACTTAACAAATGGATTGTTTCCGTACACAGGTATATGTGACGTATCAAGGGCAGGTGCATACATGTAGATTGTGTGGGCAGCCTGGACATCTGGCGGCTGAGTGTGTGAGAAGACGGGAGGATCGACGACGTGGGACTGTTGAACCTGCAGGCAAGAGTGTGGAGGAGCGTAAGGGCGTGGTACTGGAGGATGGTGCCATGGAAAGTCAACCGGAAGGAGGGCAGGGAAGAAGGCAGTGGAGTGAGGAAGTGGAGCAGGCAGAACAGGAAGTGATGCAGAGTCGAGAAGAGCGGAATTTGAAGGATCAGCGGCCGCCTCAGGAGACTGAGGAACAACAGGAGGATGTTCATTGTGTGGTAAATGAGGTTGCTATATTGGAGGATTTGAATGAGATGTTGGGAGGTGAGAGTATGGATTTGGGGAGTGGGGAGGGTGTGGGTGGTGAGGTGGAGACTTTGCTGTCATCTTTTGACCAGATTGAAAGTAGTGGAGCTACAGCGACTGTGGTACAGGTTGATGTGGAGGTCCATAGACAGCAGGAGGATGTAGAGGAGGAAATGGAGAAGGTGGAATCAAGAAAGAGAACTGGGGAGGAGGCGGAAAATGACATCTTCACTCTGGGCAGAGACCGGGGAAAAAGGTATGGTCAGAGGTGGTACGTGGTAATGTTGCTGGTATTAGAGGAAATGGTAGTACCAGAGTAAATAAGGAAGTGGTAGGTGATAAAAAGTGTGGTACTAAGGTTGGATCAACTGATAAGAATGACCGGAAGCAAGCGAAACAGAAGGGTAAACCAATGCCTTTAAATTCAGGTTAGTTACCATTTTGTCCTAGGCACATGTCGATTTGACACTAGGCTTGTTGTATGTGTGTGTGTGTAAGGAAACACTTCGAAATGTTTCCGCCCCGCCGGGAATTGAACCCGGGCCCTCCGTGCGTGAAGCGAGAGCTTTACCACTAGGCCACCGGGGGCTGTGTAAGTATCAAAGTGAATGGCCTCAGGAATGAGGTCAAGCATAGGTGGGTAGAGGTTACTTTATGTAGGTTTAAGATAGACATAGTATTTTTCCAGGAACATAATTTTCGGAAGGGTAATGAGTTGTTTCTGAAGGGTTTCAGGTTTTGTGGGGAGGGTCTGCTGGCTTAAAAGGGGGTGGGGGTGGGGGTGAGGGAGGGTAGTCCTTTTGTTTTGGGGTCATGGGAAGAAGGGGGAGGGGGTAGAGTGGTTAGGGTGGATGGTAGATGGGGAGTGGTTAATGTTAGTTTTATTGGGGTTTATATGCCGGCGGTTCCTACTTTGCGTGTGAAGGATAATTTTGTGAGGGAAGAGTTATTTTATGCTTTAAGGGGTTTGCCTCAAGTAGCTATCATCGGGGGAGATTGGAATTGTATTATTAGACTCAAGGATGTGGAACCGAGGGGTTCGGGGCAAGTTGTGAGGATCTTGCAGGAGGTTTTGTGTGCAGTGGGGGTGGTGGACGTAGTGGGAGGTGGGAATAACCTGGTGGAGTACAAGTTTAGTAGGGGTCAGTATGCAGCCCATTTAGATAGGATATATGTTTCAAAAGTAGTGGAGGTGGAGAAAGTGGAATGCATAGATGTTGGTTTTTCAGACCATAAAGGTGTTTTGGCACAATAAGGGTGGGAGGGGGCAGTGCAGGTGTTTCAAAGTTATTGGAAGCTCAATGTAGGGATGTTGAAGAGGCTGGCGTGGCAGGTGGATTTTGAGGGGTGGTGGAAGGTTTTGTGGGGGGGGGGGTGTCGGGGTATTGTTGGGGTGGCTAAGTGGTGGAATGAATGTGGGAAACTTGCCATTAAGGAATTTTTTGAAAAGGTGGGTAGGGAAGATGCGCAATATAGATTTGGGTATCAACGGTATTTAGAGGGGTTATTGAGGGATGCTGGAGGTGGAGGGGGGGTAGAGAGTGGCGAGAGTTTGGAGGGTATTAGGGTAGCTTTAAGGGATATTCAGAATGATCGGTTTCAAGCGTTAAGAGTCAGGAGTGGCATGGAGGAAGTGTTGTTGATAAGGCATCGGCGGTGGTTCTGAGGCAATTTCGTAGGAGGAGAGAAGGTATGACAATAGGGTCGTTGGAAGTTGAGGACAGTTTGGGGGGGTATGAGAAGGGTAGGGTTTTAAGAACAACTGTAGCGATGAGTGGGTATGCAGAATTGTGGTATGAGAAAAAATTTATGAGGGAGGAGGGGGATGCTTGTATAGGGGAGGAAGTGTTAAGTAACAGGCAAATGCAACCTCCCGTCCTGTAAGTTTTTCCACCCTGAAATGTGCCACACATCAATTCAGGAAAGACAGTGCTATAACTTATATTGCCAGGCATACCACCTAAAGGGTACGAGGCGACACAGAACATCCAGACCATGGCAAAATCAGGGTAGCCACAGCCACTCCGGAGAGAGAGGTTTTTTAGTGCCAGGAAGGTAAAAAAGCTGGCAGGAAATGACAGAAATTGTACACCAACTGCAATCATTTCTGGAGTGGAATCACAGTCAGTGGCCTCCACTCCATTACAACAGATATTAGAGCCAGGAAAAAAAGACCCTCCCCATACCACCAATACCACCAATCCAACTACATTCATCTTTGCTAATATACAGGGTCTAAAGCCAGCAACAAACAACAAGGTACCTTACATTCGTGGACTGCTTACAGAGTCAAATGCTATGTTTGCGGCTTTCACAGAGACCCACAAAAGAGATCACTAGGACAATGAAATATGGATCCCGGGCTACAACCTATACAGGTGTGACAGAGTGAACAGGCAAAAAGGGAGGGTTGGCCTGTATATCACAGAGTCACTTATATGTTCAGAACTACTAAATGCCTCAAATGATGTAGTTGAAGTATTAGCAATAAAGGTCGAGAATCAAAACCTGGTCATAGTGGTTGTCTACAAGCCCCCGGATGCAACGTCCCAACAATTCCAGGAACAGCTTCTGAAAATTGACCACTGTCTGGAAAATCTTCCAGCTCCTGCCCCCAACATCTTGCTACTGGGGGATTTCAACCTCAGGCACCTAAAATGGAGGAACATTGCAAACAATGTGGTAGCAGAGATAACACCAGGAGACAGCTCAGATCAAAATTCACACATGCATGAACTTTTAAATCTCTGCACCAAGTTCACCTTAAACCAGCAAATAGTAGAGCCCACAAGATTAGAGAATACGCTGGACCTCATCTTCACCAACAATGATGATCTGATACGAAATGTCATCATATCAAAAACAATATACTCAGATCACAACATAATAGAGGTCCAGACATGCATGCGGGGGAGCCCCAGATCAACAAAATGTGATCAGCCGTGATTGAGCTTTCTCCAAATTCAACTTCAATAACAAAAACATAAGGTGGGACCAAGTAAACCAAGTCCTAAATGATATAAACTGGGAAGATTGCCTAAGCATCACGGATCCCAACCTATGTCTAGAACAAATTAACTCTGTGGTACTTGAGGTTTGCTCAAGGCAAATTCCCTTAAGGAAAAGGAGGAGAAGATGCAAACTGGAAAGAGAGAGGCGCTCCCTATACAGGCGAAGGCACAGAATAACGGAGCGGCTACAGGAGGCCAATATATCTGAAATACATAGGGAGACACTAGTCAGAGAAATAGCAAACATCGAATTACAACTAAAGGAATCTTATAGGAATCAAGAGACACGGGAAGAACTAAGAGCCATAAATGAAATTGAAAGAAACCCTAAGTATTTCTTTTCCTATGCAAAATCAAAGTCGAGAACAACAACCAGTATTGGGCCCCTACTTAAACGGGATGGGTCCTACACAGATGACAGCAAGGAAATGAGTGAGTTACTTAAATCCCAGTATGACTCAGTCTTTAGCGAGCCACTAACCAGACTGAAAATCGAAAACCTAAATGATTTTTTTATGAGAGTGCCACAGAACTTGACAGACGCATTCCTTTCTGACATCATCACGACGCCAAATGACTTCGAAAAGGCAATAAATGACATGCCCATGCACTCCGCTCCAGGCCCAGACTCATGGAACTCCGTGTTCATCAAGAACTGCAAAAAGCCCCTATCACATGCTTTTAACATCCTATGGAGAGGGAGCATGGACACTGGGATCGTCCCGCAGCTACTAAAAACAACAGACATAGCCCCGCTCCACAAAGGGGCAGTAAAGCAATAGCAAAGAACTACAGACCAATTGCGCTAACGTCCCATATCATAAAAATCTTTGAAAGGGTTCTAAGAAGCAAGATCGCCACCCATCTTGATACCCATCAATTGCACAACCCAGAACAGCATGGGTTTAGAGCAGGCCGCTCCTGTCTGTCCCAACTACTGGACCACTACGACAAGGTCCTGGATGCTCTAGAAGATAAACAGAATGCAGATGTTATATACACAGATTTTGCAAAAGCCTTGGACAAGTGTGACTATGGTGTAATAGCACACAAAATGCGTGATAAAGGAATAACAGGAAAAGTTGGTAGATGGATCTATAATTTCCTAACACGTAGAACACAAAGAGTAGTAGTCAACAGAGTAAAGTCTGAGGCAGCTACTGTGAAAAGCTCTGTTCCACAAGGCACAGTACTTGCTCCCATCCTATTCCTCATCCTCATATCAGACATTGACAGGGATATAAGCCACAGTGCTGTGTCTTCCTTTGCAGATGACACCCGAATCTGTATGACAGTGTCCACCGTTGAAGACACTGCAAGACTCCAAGCAGACATAAACCAAATCTTTAAATGGGCTGCAGAAAACAATATGAAGTTCAATGATGAGAAATTTCAATTACTCAGATACGGAAAACGTGAAGAAATTAAAATCTCATCGGAGTACAAAACAAATTCCAACCACACAATAGAGCGAAAAACTAATGTCAAAGACCTGGGAGTGATCATGTCAGAGGATCTCACCTTCAAGGACCATAACAATGTAGCAATTGCATCTGCTCGAAAAATGACAGGATGGATAATGAGAACCTTCAAAACCAGGGATGCCAAGCCCATGTTGACACTTTACAGATCGCTTGTTCTATCTAGGCTGGAATATTGCTGCACACTAACTGCACCTTTCAAGGCGGGTGAAATTGCTGACCTTGAAGGTGTGCAGAGAACCTTCACCGCACGCATAAGTACGATAAACCACCTCAACTACTGGGAACGCTTGAAGTTCCTAAACCTGTACTCTCTAGAACGCAGGCGGGAGAGATACATTATTATATACACATGGCAAATTCTCGAGGGCTTAGTACCAAACTTGCACACAAAAATCACTCCGTACGAAAGCAAAAGACTCGGCAGTCGATACAACATCCCCCCAATGAAGTGCAGGGGTGCCACTAGCACGTTGAGGGACAACACAATAAGTGTGAGTGGCCCAAGATTGTTCAACTGCCTCCCAGCATACATCAGGGGGATTACCAACAAACCCCTGGCTGTCTTCAAGCAGGCACTGGACAGGCACCTCAAGTCGGTACCTGACCAGCCAGGCTGTGGTTCGTACGTTGGACTGCGTGCGGCCAGCAGTAACAGCCTGGTTGATCAGGCTCTGGTCCAACAGGAGGCCTGGTCACAGACCGGGCCGCGGGGGCGTTGACCCCTGGAATTCTCTCCAGGTAGACTCCAGGTAGAGAGTGAGTGGTGAGGAGATGAGGGAGTTAGGTGGGGTAATTACTGTGGAGGAGGTTTGGGAGGCGGTAAAAGGACTACGTATGGGGAAGACGCCAGGGATTGATGGTTTGCCTGGTGAGGTGTATGTAATGTATTGGGATGTGTTGAGAGAGGTCTTGGTAAAGGTTTCTAATGAAATGAGGGAGGGGGAGGTGCTTGCAGAGTCAGTTAGAACAGGGGTGGTGGTATTGGTCCCTAAACGTGAGGGACCTAAGGGTCTTAAGGATTATAGAGTAATTGCTTTGATGTGCACAGATTATAAAATTTTCGCAAAGATTTTGGCAAATAGGCTTAAGAGGGGTTTGAAAGGTTGGTTGCATGAGGGGCAATTTGGGATCCCAGGGAGGAGTATGAGAATGGAACATAGGAGGATTAAGGGTTTTATAGAAGATTGTGGTGAAGGAGGTGTGTTAGGTTTGGATTGGGCTATGGCTTATGATAGGGTGCATAGGGGAGCATTGTTGGAGATTATGAGGAGACAGAGTTTTGGTGATGAAATAGTGGGTTGGGTTCGACTTATATATGCTGAGGCCTTGCTTAAGGTACAAATTAATGGCAGGATTAGTTGGGCAGTAAGTATGGGTAGAGGTATTCGCCAGGGGTGTCCTTTATCTCAGATCCTTTTTGCGTTTTTGCAGGACCCTTTTTTTCGGTTGGTTGAGAAAGGGGAGCAAGGGAGGGGGGAGGGTGGGGGTGCAGGGCTGAAATAATAGGTTACGTAGATGATACCACGTTGTTGGTAACATCGAGTGAATGTTTACGATGGATCAGTGATTTGGTGGTGAGGTTTGGTAAGGTGACGGGCATGAGTGTTAATAGGAGTAAATCGGTTTTGTTAGAGGTAGGAAGTTGGATAGGGGGAGCGTTGGGGGTAAGGGAGGGATGGTCTTGCGTTGAGGAGTTGAAAGTTTGTGGTATAGTGTTTTGTGGTAACCTAGTAAGGGCAAGGGAGGTGAATTCTAGGGAGGTGGTAGATAAAGCTTTGGATAGGATGAAGGGTTGGGGGGTGAAGGAGGTAACTTTATTACAAAGAGTTGTTGTGGTGAATGTATTAGCAGCTTTCTCCAAATTCAACTTCAATAACAAAAACATAAGGTGGGACCAAGTTAACCAAGTCCTAAATGATATAAACTGGGAAGATTGCCTAAGCATCACGGATCCCAACCTATGTCTAGAACAAATTAACTCTGTGGTACTTGAGGTTTGCTCAAGGCAAATTCCCTTAAGGAAAAGGAGGAGAAGATGCAAACTAGAAAGAGAGAGGCGCTCCCTATACAGGCGAAGGCACAGAATAACGGAGCGGCTACAGGAGGCCAATATCTCTGAAATACGTAGGGAGACACTAGTCAGAGAAATAGCAAACATCGAATTACAACTAAAGGAATCTTATAGGAATCAAGAGACACGGGAAGAACTAAGAGCCATAAATGAAATTGAAAGAAACCCTAAGTATTTCTTTTCCTATGCAAAATCAAAGTCGAGAACAACAACCAGTATTGGGCCCCTACTTAACCCGGATGGGTCCTACACAGATGACAGCAAGGAAATGAGTGAGTTACTTAAATCCCAGTATGACTCAGTCTTTAGCGAGC
The DNA here is from genome assembly GCA_009830355.1 of Cherax destructor. Taxonomy (NCBI): domain Eukaryota; kingdom Metazoa; phylum Arthropoda; class Malacostraca; order Decapoda; family Parastacidae; genus Cherax; species Cherax destructor. The sequence goes on from WNWK01029559.1 coordinate 13,628, forward strand.
CACTAACCAGACTGAAAATCGAAAACCTAAATGATTTTTTCATGAGAGTACCACAGAACTTGACAGACGCATGCCTTTCTGACATCATCACGACGCCAAATGACTTAGAAAAGGCAATAAATGACATGCCCATGCACTCCGCTCCAGGCCCAGACTCATGGAACTCCGTGTTCATCAAGAACTGCAAGAAGCCCCTACCACATGCTTTTAACATCCTATGGAGAGGGAGCATGGACACTGGGATCGTCCCGCAGCTACTAAAAACAACAGACATAGCCCCGCTCCACAAAGGGGGCAGTAAAGCAATAGCAAAGAACTACAGACCAATTGCGCTAACGTCCCATATCATAAAAATCTTTGAAAGGGTTCTAAGAAGCAAGATCGCCACCCATCTTGATACCCATCAATTGCACAACCCAGGACAGCATTTGTTTAGAGCAGGCCGCTCCTGTCTGTCCCAACTACTGGACCACTACGACAAGGTCCTGGATGCTCTAGAAGATAAACAGAATGCAGATGTTATATAAAAGATTTTGCAAAAGCCTTTGACAAGTGTGACCATGGTGTAATAGCACACAAAATGCGTGATAAAGGAATAACAGGAAAAGTTGGTAGATGGATCTATAATTTCCTAACACGTAGAACACAAAGAGTAGTAGTCAACAGAGTAAAGTCTGAGGCAGCTACTGTGAAAAGCTCTGTTCCACAAGGCACAGTACTTGCTCCCATCCTATTCCTCATCCTCATATCAGACAATGACAGGGATATAAGCCACAGTGCTGTGTCTTCCTTTGCAGATGACACCCGAATCTGTATGACAGTGTCCACCGTTGAAGACACTGCAAGACTCCAAGCAGACATAAACCAAATCTTTAAATGGGCTGCAGAAAACAATATGAAGTTCAATGATGAGAAATTTCAATTACTCAGATACGGAAAACGTGAAGAAATTAAAATCTCATCGGAGTACAAAACTAATTCCAACCACACAATAGAGCGAAAAACTAATGTCAAAGACCTGGGAGTGATCATGTCAGAGGATCTCACCTTCAAGGACCATAACAATGTAGCAATTGCATCTGCTCGAAAAATGACAGGATGGATAATGAGAACCTTCAAAACCAGGGATGCCAAGCCCATGTTGACACTTTACAGATCGCTTGTTCTATCTAGGCTGGAATATTGCTGCAACCTAACTGCACCTTTCAAGGCGGGTGAAATTGCTGACCTTGAAAATGTGCAGAGAACCTTCACGGCACGCATAAGTGCGATAAACCACCTCAACTACTGGGAACGCTTGAAGTTCCTAAACCTGTACTCTCTAGAACACAGGCAGGAGAGATACATTATTATATACACATGGAAAATTCTCGAGGGCTTAGTACCAAACTTGCACACAAAAATCACTCCGTACGAAAGCAGGCGATGTAACATCCCCCAATGAAGAGCAGGAGTGCCACTAGCACGTTGAGGGACAACACAATAAGTGTGAGGGGCCCAAGATTGTTCAACTACCTCCCAGCATACATCAGGGGGATTACCAACAAGCCCCTGGCTGTCTTCAAGCAGGCACTGGACAGGCACCTCAAGTCGGTACCTGATCAGCCGGGCTGTGGTTCGTACGTTGGACTGTGTGCGGCCAGCAGTAACAGCCTGGTTGATCAGACTCTGGTCCAACAGGAGGCCTGGTCACAGACCGGGCCGCGGGGGCGTTGACCCCTGGAATTCTCTCCAGGTAGACTCCAGGTAGTATACAGTAAGTTATGGTTTAGGGGGGCAGTTTTACCTTTGTTGGAGGGGGATGTTCGTAGGTTGGAAAAGGGAGTTTATAATTTTGTGTGGGGAAGGGGTAGGCACTGGTTAAATAAGGATGTGGTGGAAACTAGAGTTAAATGTGGGGGTTTGGGTTTGGTTCCACTAAGACTGAGGCTGCGCAGTGTTTTTTTGAAACAGGAATTTCATTTTACTGGGGTCAGGGGGGTAGGCGCATAGGTGGGGTGATGAGGGAGGCGAGGAAGTGGTGGGGAGGAAGAGAGTTGGTGGGATGTGAGGGGGTCCTTCTGTTTCTTATGGTGGTTAGGGATTTGGTAAAGGTACGAGCGAGTAGGTTGGATAGGGTGGGTGTATGGAAAGGGGTAGTGAGGGGAGAGGAAACTTTCCCTTTGTATGACTGGAAGAGTATTTGGTGGTGGTTTAGTAAGGTTAAGGTTCGACCAAGTGTTAGGGAGGTGGGTTTTAAGTTTTTGCATGGGATTTTGGTAGCGAAGAGTCAGCTTTTTATGATGGGTATGACAAATATTGGGGAGTGTGATAAATGTGGGGAGTGGGAGACGGCGTTTCATGTGGTGTATTTTTGTAGGGACATGGGAAAGGTGCGGGATTTGGTAGGGGGGGTGTTGAATTTGATTAGTGGGAGGGGTGTGTCCGTGTTGCGTGCTTTAAGTTTAGATATGGGTGATTACTCGGAAAGTGTGCGCAGGGCATTGACGTACATTGTTTTGGATTATATTTTCGTGTTTTGGAGTATGAGGGGTTTGGAGGTGAGGGTGGTGGTCAAAGCTTTGGCTGCCCTAATTTTTAGAACGAAATGTAGGAATAGGGAGATTTATGGGGGGAGTTGGGAGAGTTTTTTTCCATCAGCTTATAGAGTTTTGACAGTGGAAGGGTTGTTGAGGTTATTTTAGTGTGGGTGGGGTGTACGGGATGTGTTGGTAGGTGTAGGGATGGGGGTATAGCTGTAGTTCTTAGGGGGGGGAGGGTTTTGGTTTCCTTCTGTGTTGGCTGTGTTCCTGTGGACATGCATGTGTGTTGTTTGGTGTTATGCAAGGAATCCCGGTATGTTTTTATAAGGTTCTGTTTTAAGCCTTATGTGTTGAGATCTTGGTATGGTGTTTGAGGTAGTAAAGGCCTCGGTTTGGTTTGGTTTACTTTACCCTGTATGGTGAAGTGTTATGAGATGTTTGGTTTGTTGTTTTGTCAAGTGTGAAAGGATGGAATGTGTGGGAAGTGGAAGTTTTATGGTTGGGTTAATATTTTGTAGCAATTAGAGTGAATGGTTTGTTGTGAGTTGTTTTGAAGCCTTTATGTTTAGGGTTTAATGTACGGCTTTTATGTTGTGTATGACTGCTAGTGATCAGTTGATCCTTTATTTTGTGAGAGCCTATAATGTTTTTTTGGCTCGGGTTGGGTGTGGGGTATGTTGACACATTTTGTTGTTGGTTTAAGCCAATTTTTTTTGGGGTGTAATAACCAGGTGTGGTGGATGTGTTGTACTTTTTAGGTTTTATTGAGCAGATTTCATCTATTTTTGTGGGTGCTGGAGTTAAATTGTTTAGTTGTAAGTTGATAATGAGAATGTATAGCACTGTCATAAATAAATACACCTTTTGGTGTCTGATGCTCGATTTTGATGTTTGCTATTGTCTAATGTTTGGATAATATTTTGTTTTTGGTTTATGATGTTCTTTAACATTGTTAAAGTAAAGTTACGTTTTGAATGAGTTCATATTTTACTATGTAAATTTGTTTGGTTTTTATATTCGGTTCAGTGTATGTTATAATGTAAGTTTATGTTTAATAAAATAAAAAAATAAAAATTACGGTTGCACAATTGGGTTGCTTATCCTAGTGTTGTGCTGTGTTTCCTAATACATTTTTCCATTCAGACTGAAACGTGACTGCTAAATTCCCAGAACTATTTATATTTCAAATTGTACTATTCATCTGTGCTGTGAGTGTGTAACTTATGCTATTTTTATAACATTAAGTAAATGCAATGTGAACAGACTGACTGATGTTGTAGTGGCCAGGCTTCGGCTTGGCTACAAGTACTTCTGGCAGTTTGGGAGATACACAGATGATGATCAAACTAAATGCAAATTATGTGATCAGGCATATGGTCACTGTCTTGAACACTATGTGCTGAATTGTCCACTTATTGAGGAATATAGAGATAGACAGTATAATAACCTATGTGACATGTCAAGATATCTTATTAGTGAAGGTAGGATACCACTTATTCTAAGCAAATTTCCTAAATTTGCTTGTAACAGATAAGTGAACTGTAGATATAAATCCAAATTAATTTCCATGAACGTGCCTATCTGTGCTCATGATAATGCGAGCACAGATGGGCATGTTTGTGGAGCAACTTGCAATGTGAACAGACTGACTGATGTTGTAGTGGCCAGGCTTAGGCTTGGCTACAGGTACTTCTGACAGTTTGGGAGACACAGATGATGATCAAACTAAATGCAAATTATGTGATCAGGCATATGGTCACTGTCTTGAACACTATGTGCTTAATTGTGCACTTATTGAGGAATATAGAGATAGACAATATAATAACCTATGTGACATGTCAAGATATCTTATTCATGAAATAAGATACCTGCTTGTAACAGATAATTGAAATGTAGATATAAACCCAAATGTACAATTGTTAACCCCTTTGGGGCCTAGTGCCTAGGCCTTTTGTGTATCCATATGCTCTTGCGCTACCGTCCACAGGATGGATATGGGGTGCACAATAAACTAGCCACTTCGGTGGCAAAATCTAAATCTAATCTGTTCAGGTATAAAATTATTGCATTTTTACTGTGAACAAGCTTACTCTTGCATGACGTTCAGTTTCATGAATACTTTCTTGAGTAATTCGGTTACCTTTCAACTGTGATATGCAAGAGTCAGCCTGTTAACATCTATTTTCCTTGCCATCTCATCTAGTGGGTTTAGCGAATAGCTAAGATTGTAATAGTAACAATTTGCAATCATTATATGTCTACCTATACATTGTGTAAATTGTTTTTGATTATTTGTTAAGTGCTGTAGTTTGGAGTAATTAACAAGTATTGCAGTGTTTGGTAACTCTCCATAAGACTGTGGCCCAGTTAATGACCTTGAAAAGACCCGCAGGCCACTGACACCCATATTGCCTTTGTCTAGTGAGGTGAATGTCCCTTGACCCTCCTATACACCGCCCATCGCCAGTGTGAAACTGCTGTCAGCTATGAGTATAGCTAATTTTATATCTAATTTTATATTTATAGTTTATATCTAATTTTTTATTTCATACTAGCTTAATACATACTCAATACCAAGACCACTATGTTTATTTGTTACTATACTCTATTTGACCAATGTGCATTAGTTATATACTTACCAAAACATCCCCTTACAACAGATATCAGTACTATAACTCACCACACTATACATGATATAACAAAATCACTATTTAACCTAAATGATGAATGATCACGTCGACCCTGATCTAAACCTATTTAATCGAACACCTATTCAAAATTTACTGGAAAATAACTGCCTCTACTACACAGCATCACAAGCCCACACTGTCCTAAACACTACTAAAAGTATAACAGTTCTTAACTACAATGTCCGATCCTTAAGCAAACACTATGATGACCTCCTTGCCCTCCTTGGTTCCCTAAAAACAACCTTCACATGTATTGTCCTTACTGAAACCTGGCTTAAGCAGGATACAATAGATATCTACTCGCTGCCAGGATACACAGCAATACACAACTGCAGACCACATCAAGCGGGGGGAGGTATTGCAATCTATTACTCTAATGAAATATCCTGCTGTGACTCCATTTGCTATAATGATGAATATGGAGAATATATTTTTGCTAAATTTACTGCACAAAACCTTAAGACTCCCATAACCATCGGGGCCATTTACCGGATGCCTCATACAAACATCCCAAGTTTTAGCGATCAACTAAAAACGCAAATAACAAACAACCAATTGAACAAACACCACCTTATCTTAGCTGGAGACTTCAACATCAACCTTGGCCTACCAGATGACCAGCCAGTAACCGATTTCATCAACAATATGATGAAATGAGGACAAGTTCCTGGGCCTTCACCTTGACAGCAGCCTGAAATTCAGCACCCATATCCAACACATAACAAAGAAAGTGTCCAAAACTGTGGGGATCCTCTCTAAGATACGGTATTATGTACCACAATCAGCCCTACTCACACTATACTACTCACTCATCTATCCCTACCTCACATATGCCATTTGTGCATGGGGATCAACAGCAATTACCCACCTAAAGCCAATAATAACCCAACAAAAAGCCGCAGTAAGAATTATCACACAATCCAACGCTAGGCAGCACACCCCCCCACTCTTCAAAGACCTAAACCTACTCACTGTCCAGAACATCCATACTTACTACTCTGCTATCTACATTTATAGAACCATTAATTCCAACTTTAACCCTGAGCTAAAACACTTTCTTGACAGTTGTGACAGGACCCATAGACATAATACCAGACATAAACATCTCTTTGACATTCCCGTGTCCGACTAAATCTATACAAAAATTCAATGCGCATAAAAGGGCCTAAAATCTGGAACTCCCTGCCTGAAAACTCTAGAACTGCAGACACAACCTCCATTTTCAAAAGCACCGTTAAAAACATCTTATCTCACTTACGCACCCAACCGGTAGTTAACCATACGAAAACTACTTTATCTTGCACATATCCACAGCAAAATACACTTATTGATATCTGTGATTCTCCTTAATTTGCACATTACTAACCACAGCAAAATACACTTATTGATATCTGTGATTCCCCTTAATTTGCACAGTTCTAACCAAAATTCTAATACAACTATTGCTCCATAATACTTAAGCTAGTCATAAGTTTGCCTAAGATACTCCAATATAGAATCTATATTATGCCAATATATCACCTTTATCATTAATATATAAACTAATTGCTAACTTTTTATACTAATTGTTAAATTCTCAATGTTTAAATTCCAGTACCTAAATTTTGTAAACCTAACCTTACAATCTGTATATCCATTGTATAGCTATTGAGTAAGACCTATCATAAGACTGCCTGAAAAGAATAGGCATACCTAGGCATATTATTGGCCATCTTGTAATATCAACTTTAATGTATAACTATAAGTACCCCCCACCTTGTATTACATGAAATAAAGGATTTGATTTGATTTGATTTGATTTGATGACGTAAATGATGGTGAAGGCAGATTTGAAACATACCTTAGTAAACACTCTCGGAAAAAGGAACGAGGCTTCCAGAGAAAGCTTGCTGCAAGCAATACAGGGGGTGCACACCCTCCCAAAGCTGTCAGGTTAGATTTCCCTAACAACACTGATCAAGAGAGTAAGTGTAATTGGTTTTATAAAGTTAGTGTAGACAACCCAGAGAAAAATATAAAGTTTCTCCATGATGAGGATAACTACGTATTTGTGCCTAATGATTCAACATTTATAGACAAACTTCTCGCTAAAGAATATGCCAACATCAAACTCCGAGCTGCCCCACCTAGGCCACCTAAAGTGCTCATTGTCATATACAACGTCAACAAGCACTTGAATCCTAAATATCTGGTGTCAGAGCAAGTTGCAAGCCCTCGTCGACTTCCCAACGATCTGATATTAGCTGAGTGGACTGGCCAGGGGACTTTGCCACGCTATATTCACTCCCGTGCTGCCCTCAACAGGCGCTATAACATTGCATTGTACAGACCTCCTCAACGTCGATGTTATAAGTGTCACCGTTGGGGCCACATTGCCAGGAAATGCCCAGCTAAGTCATACTGGTGTGCAGTATGTGCCAATGCTCATTCTTCTGAACGGTGTTATGATTTGATCAAACAGCACCAGACTGTTGCTAAGCGATGTATCAATTGCAAGACTTCAGGAGTCACAGCAGCTCATGCTGACTGTAGTGTGAGGGCTGCCCACATCGCAGCCAACCGCACCTCACCCTGCACCTCCCATTATGACCCCCAGGCCTACCAGATACCTGGAGTCTGAATACTGGCTCATGCCTGCCCTCAGACAATGAGGTTGAGCACTTCACCTGGGAAGCACATCAACAGAGCTCCATCACGTCTGCTGTCAATGCCAGTCTAGCTGAGTCAGCTGACAGTCAGCCACCGAGCTCAGCTGACTGGGGCTTCACGTCTCCAGATGTTCCTAGTCTTGCTCGTGTGGTATACAACCTGAAGTCCCACATAGAACTACTGGAGAGACAGCAATTTCTCCTGAAGATTTTTTTTAGATTTTGCCACCGAAGTGGCTAGTTTATTGTGCACCCCATATCCATCCTGTGGACGGTAGCGCAAGAGCATATGGATACACAAAAGGCCTAGGCACTAGGCCCCAAAGGGGTTAACAATTGTACATTTGGGTTTATATCTACATTTCAATTATCTGTTACAAGCAGGTATCTTATTTCATGAATAAGATATCTTGACATGTCACATAGGTTATTATATTGTCTATCTCTATATTCCTCAATAAGTGCACAATTAAGCACATAGTGTTCAAGACAGTGACCATATGCCTGATCACATAATTTGCATTTAGTTTGATCATCATCTGTGTCTCCCAAACTGTCAGAAGTACCTGTAGCCAAGCCTAAGCCTGGCCACTACAACATCAGTCAGTCTGTTCACATTGCAAGTTGCTCCACAAACATGCCCATCTGTGCTCGCATTATCATGAGCACAGATAGGCACAGTTCATGGAAATTAATTTGGATTTATATCTACAGTTCACTTATCTGTTACAAGCAAATTTAGGAAATTTGCTTAGAATAAGTGGTATCCTACCTTCACTAATAAGATATCTTGACATGTCACATAGGTTATTATACTGTCTATCTCTATATTCCTCAATAAGTGGACAATTCAGCACATAGTGTTCAAGACAGTGACCATATGCCTGATCACATAATTTGCATTTAGTTTGATCATCATCTGTGTATCTCCCAAACTGCCAGAAGTACTTGTAGCCAAGCCTAAGCCTGGCCACTACAACATCAGTCAGTCTGTTCACATTGCAAGTTGCTCCATAAACATACTTATCTACATTCATGTTATCATAGTGGGTTATAGATCTACTCAGGCTTCTAACTGCTTTCCCCTATAGCTATCATTTTCATTATTTATTTCTCTCCTAATATTATTCCTAATGCTAGACACAGATATACAAAGTTTATTCTACATTCTCCTTATGGGTGCTCTTCTTGGCAAATATCAACTTTATCATGAAGGAGTAATCCAATGTGTGACGGAACCATAGCAAATGTACTTTAATTCCTTTGTCCCGGATTTTTGACATGCCATGGCATTGGGCAGCTAAATCTAATGGCTTATAGACTATGAACATAATATTAGAGAAATTTATTGAGTTTGTTTTATTTAAATATTAGATCTTTCAAATTACAATATGATAATACATTGTTCAAATTACAATATGATGATATTACATTGTAAAGTGTTATAGAAATTTGTTTTGGACTGCCTCCTTGAAAGCTGCCCTCTGGCAACACTGTTGACACCGACACTCGGGAGACGCCCCTCTCAGACTTAAAATGGCTTATGGACAGAATTTCTAGCTGCTTGCAGTGAAAGAATTCCCCACCCATGCACGACTAACAAGGGTTTAACTTACTTGATGGTGTAGAATATGTCTCCTAGTCTTCCAATCTCCCCTGCTAAAACCCCCTCCAAACCCATGTGGGTGGACCCTTAATCTGCAAAGAATTCAAGTGGTATTAGTGTCCTCCTGCACCTCGGGATTTCCCCTGGTTTCAAAGGATATCCCTAAGTTACATATATGCAGTAGTGACACTAGCTTCTAGACTAATCTTAAGGGGTTCCCCCAAATTATTACCCCATAGTGGGCGTTCGCCCGCTTATAACCCCAGCTCAAATAACCCACCTTCTCCGAATATCCCGCCAGCATACTAAAGAAATGCAAGGAATTGTCTTACTGCAGGGGCCTGGGCCAGAGACGAATATCCACAGTACGTCGGAAGCCTTGATTCTGGTTCCGGCAGTATTTTGAAGACATGGGCACCGGGGCTCTAGCTCTTAGTACCCCATTAACACCACGGTGTCCAGTTCAAAAGGAAGAACTAGTGCTCTCTCCGCCTAGATTCAAGTTGTGGAGCTGCTAGTTCTCGTTAGCTAACATAATCTAATGTTCCTATTCAGGCCTTAAAATTACCTATGTTAAGGTGCTAGAGCTACATTATTAAATCCCAGTTGCTCAATAATCCTAATATTATTACTAACTGTACAAACTTACCTAGACCTTCCTAGAAAGTAAAAACTATCAATTAACATGTGTAATCCTCTACCTCTGCCGCCTTTGGGTACCCCTTCCAGTCACGTAAAAAGTCATGATAATGTGCAAATTGTAGGTGACCTTGAACCCACACATATCTATGAGACCCTTGATCCCGTTCTTGGCTCAACATTACCTGCCAGCTGTGGGGTCTACCATTGTATCAGATATATCATCAGACCATTTCCAAAACCTCACTAGATATAGGTAATACTATCCTTCCTGGTGGAATATTCAAACGGAAACGTTTTAATGTTCCCCGATCAACATGAGGACTTTTTGCACATGTGACTGACTGGTATAATTCCTATGTGTGTTCCTCTGTTGAGACCTTTAACAATGACCTTGTGAGCAGTATTCAGAACTCCAGAGCCGCCTCAAAAACCTCCTGGAACTGTTAACCCAACCAACTTCCATAACAATCATACCTCCTATAATAACCCTACTTTTCAATGATCTTAAACTTCGAACACTGAAAATCTGCTCGCAGAATAAACCATGAAAACATCGTACCC
>WNWK01029560.1:0-24295 GCA_009830355.1 Cherax destructor
TAAAATGCATTGGTGCATATCTGACAACTTTGTGTAAAACAGTGTGATATTTTTATTCATATTAAATCATGTCAGAGATATACGAGTCTTTTTCTGAATATCTTCAGATATTTTATGGCTGATACATCTTAGAGCCAAGATGATGATAATAATAATAATAATCATAATCATTTTTTCTACAAGTACATGATGCAACTTATACCTTCCTAGCTGACATCAGTGATATACTATGAAACAAGACCCTGGTTATGCAGAGCATTCCAGGCAACTTATATTAATCTTGTCCCCTAGGATGCAATCCACACCAAGGTACCTACTTACTCCTAGGTTAACAGGGACAGTAGGTGTCTCAAGGAAACACATTCAATGTATAGTTTGTTTGCACTAAGCTAGTTTATAAAACTTGTATTCGCTGGAAAATTACTGACAGGCTTCAGATTTTAGGTTCTGATGTGTTTGCCAGAATGTATAGTTCACGTTTCTATAGGGATAATAAGCACCAGTTTGCCTATTACAGAAATTGTGATTTTGATTTCGGTTCAATAACTGAAGAATGCCTTGTCTTATCGGCTTCAGATTATTAACGCTGATACATTCTATAAGAATGACGCCCCATAAGCTTAGACTGCTTAGGTACAATTTTGAAATTTTAATGATTTGTTTTATTATTAAAGCTTGATATCACTGTATTCAGAGAAATTACTGAAGAATGTCTTTCTGATAGGCTTCAAACTTTCAGTGTTAATGGTCTTCATTAAAAGAAACCTCGGTTTTCGCTTTCTGCTATGTAAATTTTAAAATACCAATTTTATTAAAGAACAAAAAGGCACAATACCGTGACTGGAACAATACATAAATAACTCTGTCTGTGGGTTATTTTATCTGTGTATTGTACCGATTTTATTAAAATTGGTTTCCATCTACAGTATCAACTAGAGAATGTATCTTCTAGTTTATCTTAATTGGAAGTATTTTTTTTATGTAAATGGGGCTTTGTAGGTGCTAGTTTCCCATTTATTTTTTTAGATTCATTTTCATTAAATTAGACTTTCTTTAAATACGTGATCTTTGCCTAATTCTCACCCCCTTTCTAACTCTCACACATAGGTGGAGGTTCACCTCCCCTTGTGTGGTCCCCTCTTTTCCTGTTTCCCCCCAGACTCCTTCCGCAGTCACCTTCCAGCCTCTTTCCTCTCCTCTTCTACTGCAGGACCCTTCTGTCCCGCCAGCACATCTCTCCAGGTTCATACTCCCCTCCCCTCTCAGACCTCTTTGGTTCCCTCCATAGTCTCCCCGATCTCTACTTGCTCTACCTCACCTGTCTCTGAAATAATGGTATCGGCATCTTCCTTATCCGCTGAGACACTTGACGCTATCTCCGACTATATTGCGGAGACGAAACCCTAGATGGACATCGACGCGCCTCCTTCTACCCCTTCTTATTTTTCGCGACCCTGGAAGCAATATTTTCCTTCACAGCATTCTGATTCCTCCTTAAACGCTTACCGTTGCCTCCACACATTGCTTCACTCACTCTAATAGCCCATAGATTTTATCACTTCTTATTGTTGGCATACCTGTCTTTGAGGCCTCAGGGGTAATCGGGGAGAGCTCCAGGTGTTGCTCTCCCAGTTTTCCCCAGTATGTGTCGGGTTACAAGAGCCCAAAATTCGTTCAGCTGTTATTCGTCTCGTTTCAGGCTATGTGCTGTTGCATTCTGCTGATCCCTTTCCTGAAGAGTCATTTAATAAGAGCGCTTCTTGTGCGCGTTGGTACACCGTATCAACAAGTCTTTGTTCGTTCTCTGCTGCATTATACTGAAGCCCATATTTATTTGCACGGATGGTATACAGTTTGCTCTATATCTCTCCCCTTCCCGTGCATTCTGTATATCGGATGTTGTGTTCTTGATCTCTTCTCTACCGCCGCCCATCTTATTGTTAGGTGATTTTAACGCTCACCATCATCTTTGGGGATTATCCCACTGTGACTCTCGTGGTGATCACTTGGAGACTCATCTTCATGTTTTAAATACGGGTGTTCCCACCCATTTTGACTCTCGCACTCAGTCTCTCTCTTGCATTGATTTTTCTATCTGCTCCTCGTCAATCACACTTGATTACACTTGGTCTGTTCTCCCGGACTTGCACGACAGAGATCACTTTCTTATTTTTCTTACTTCTACCACGCATTCCCAACCGCCTCGTAGCCCCCGTTGGCAATTTGGACTGTCAACTGCGTGTGTCCGAGCAGTGCGTTTGAAGTGTGCTGCGTGGGGCCGTTATCGATATAATCGGACCTTAGATCGTCTTTTGGATTTTAAGCGGGCAAGGACAGTTGCTCGCCGCGTCATATGTGACGCTAAACATACTTGTTGGCAAGACTATGTGTCTACCATTACCTCGACTTTCCCTATGTGTGAGGTTTGGAAGAAGGTACGGAAGTTGTGTGGCAAGTACGCTCCGGACCCAGCTCCCGTTTTGCGGGTTGCTGGTGTTAGTGTTGCCGAACCTCTTGAAGTTGCCAAGCAAATCGGGAACTATCTTGTCCGTGACTCCCAAAGGCTTAACCTCTGTCCCTCTTTTCTCGCGCCTAAGTCTACCAGGAAGCAATTGCCCTTGGATTTCTCTTCTAATGGAATGGAGTTGTATAACGTACCTTGCCAGTCATCGGCTGCTGGGCCTGATGATATTCATATCAGTATGCTACAACATCTGCATTCTACAGCCCTTACAGTCTTTTTGCGTCTTTTCAATCTTATTTGGACGGGAGAGGTTCTTCCTCAACAATGGAAATCTGCCATTGTACTACCGTTTCGCAAACCAGGCACCTCGGTGCTTGATACTTCTCGCTATTGTCCCATTGCTCTGACCAGTGTAGTCTGTAAAGTGATGGAACGATTGGTGAATAGACGTCTGATATGGTATTTGGAGACTCACAATAGTCTTTCTCCTCACCAATATAGCTTTCGCAAGGGCCGCTCTACTTTGGACTCCTTGCTCCACTTAGATACGTATGTGCGAAATGCCTTTGCTAACAAACACTTCGTCCTAGCAGTCGTTTTTGATCTTGAGAAGGCATATGACACCACTTGGAGGTATAACCTTTTAGCCCAAGCCCACTGCTTAGGCCTCCACGGTAATCTACCAACCTTCCTTGCTGCTTTCTTATCTGACAGACATTTTCGTGTCCGTGTTGGCGCTGACTGTCGCCTGGTAGCAGCCTTCCTTCAGGATGCGATTGACCGAGTTTCCCACTGGGCCACTTCTCATGGATTTAAGTTTTCTATTATGATAACCCATTTCATTACCTTCACTAGACGTCCTCTTATCCCAGATATTCCATTGTATTTACACGGCTCACGTATTCCAGAATGTGATACGGTCAAGTTTCTTGGCCTTCTCTTCGATCCCCGGTTGACATGGAAACCTCACATTTCCTCTTTGAAGGCAACTTGCCATGGTCGGCTGAATCTCCTTAAAATTCTTGCGCATCGTTCATGGGAAGCAGATCGCCGGACTTCCCTCCGTTTGCATTCCACCCTAGACTTGTCCAAGCTGGATTATGGCGACCAAGTCTATTCTGCGGCTTCTACAACTCTTTCTAAGTTATATCCCCTTCATCACTAGGGTCTACGTTTAGGCCTTGGTGCCTTTCGTTCATCCCCTGTTGAAAGCCTCTATGCTGAAGCAAATGTTCCTTCCTTAGCTGATCGTCGTGATGCTCATTGCTTTCGTTACTTTGTCCACGCTCAAGACCTTCGTGTTCCTTCTACATATAGGTTGGTCTCAGATGTTAGTAGAAGCCCATTATTTGTTCGACGCCCCTGCTTACTCCGACCGTTTTCTGTTAATCTTCACTCACTCCAGTCTTCTCTCCAGTTGCCTCCCTTGTATGCTCATTTAGCGTCTGCCTTTTCCCTTCCCCCTTGGGAGGTTCCGACGGTTCGTGTATGTTCTCCCCAACTGCCGTGCGCCAAAGCTCTCCTACCTACGACTGTTTCTCGCTCTCTTTTTCTTGGTCACTTACGGTCGCATGCTCATGCCGTCGCAGTTTATACAGATAGTTCTAAATCTCCTGACGGTGTTGGGTTCACAGCGGTGTTTCCTGACGATGTTGTCCGAGGTCACTTGTTAAACTCGGCTAACATTTTTACCGCCTAATCTTTTTTTTTTTTAGATGAAAAACGTAGACATTATGAGTTTAGTGTCTGGGGTCACAGAACCCCAAGACAAGGCTGACGGAGGGAATAGAGTTTATACAGTTCCTCGTGATGTTACAATCGTCAAATCTTCCCCCAAAAATAGCACTAAATACAGTTTCAGTATCGTTTGTTTAGGTCAGAGGTTTCAAACAGAGTTAGAGCTAAAGAAGGAGTAGCAATAATGTTGAAGGATAAGTTATGGCAGGAAAAGAGGGGATATAAATGTATCAATTCAAGGATTATGTGGTGTAAAATAAGGGTTGGATATGAAAAGTGGGTTATAGTAAGTGTTTATGCATCTGGAGAAGAGAGAAGTGTAGAGGAGAGAGAGAGAGAGATTGGGAAATGTTGAGTGAGTGCGTGGGGAGTTTTGAACCAAGTGAGAGAGTACTTGTGGTTGGGGATCTTAATGCTAAAGTGGGTAAAAATGTTGTGGAGGGAATAGTAGGTAAATTTGGGGTGCTAGGGGTAAATGATATATATATATATATATATATATATATATATATATATATATATATATATATATATATATATATATATATATATATATATATATATATATATATATATATATATATATATATATATATATTCTTTCTTTCAAAAAATCGACCGTTTTCCACCAAAGAGAAAACACAAGTTTCTCTTTTTAACTTTAGTAATGTATACAGGAGAAGGGGTTACTAGCCCCTTGCTCCCGGCATTTTAGTCGACTCTTACGACACGCATAGCTTACGGAGGAAGAATTCTGTTCCACTTCCCCATGGAGATAAGAGGAAATAAGAACAAGAACTAGTAAGAAAATAGAAGAAAACCCAGAGGGGTGTGTGTATATATATGCTTGTACATGAATGTGTAGTGTGACCTAAGTGTAAGTAGAAGTAACAAGACATACCTAAAATCTTGCATGTTTATGAGACAGAAAAAAGACAACAGCAATCCTACCATCATGTAAAACAATTACAGGCTTCCGTTTTGCACTCACTTGGCAGGACGGTAGTACCTCCCTGGGTGGTTGCTGTCTACCAACCTACTACCTACCATATATATATATATATATATATATATATATATATATATATATATATATATATATATATATATATATAGTTCCTTGATAATGTGAGTAGTCACGAAAGCGCTTGGAATTCCTCTATTTTTCATAGTGGTTGTCTTGCAAAAAAAAAAAAAATATATATATATATATATATATATATATATATATATATATATATATATATATATATATATGTGTGTGTGTGTGTGTGTGTGTGTGTGTGTGTGTTTGTGTGTACTCACCTAGTTGTGGTTGCAGGGGTCGATTCATAGCTCCTGGCTCCGCCTCTTCACTGGCCGCTACTGGGTCACTCTCCCTGCGCCATGAGCTTTATCATACCTCTTCTTAAAGCTATGAATGGATCCTGCCTCCACTACATCGCTTCCCAAATTATTCCACTTCCCGACCACTCTGTGACTGAAGAAATACTTCCTAACATCCCTGTGATTCATTTGAGTCTTCAATTTCCAACTGTGTCCCCTTGTTGCTGTGTCCTATCTCTAGAACATTTTGTCTCTGTCCACCTTGTCAATTCCTTTCAGTATTTTGTATGTCGTTATCATGTCTCCCCTATCTCTCCTGTCCTCCAGTGTCGTCAGGTCGATTTCTCTTAACCTCTCCTCGTAGGACATACCCCTTAGTTCCGGGACTAGTCTTGTTGCAAACCTTTGCACTTTCTCTAGCTTCTTTACGTGCTTGGCTAGGTGTGGGTTCCAAACTGGTGCTGCATACTCCCATATGGGCCTAACGTACACAGTGTACAGGGTCCTGAACGATTCTTTATTAAGATGTCGGAATGTTTTTCTTAGGTTTGCTAGGCGCCCGTATGCTGCAGCAGTTATTTAGTTGATGTGCGCCTCAGGAGATGTGTCTGGTGTTATACTCACCCCGAGATCTTTTTCCTTGATTGAGGTTTGTAGTCTCTGGTCCCCCTAGACTGTACTCCGTCTGCGGTCTTCTTTGCCCTTCCCCAATCTTCATGACTTTGCACTTGGTGGGGTTGAACTCCAGGAGCCAATTGCTGAACAAGGCTTGCAGCCTGTCCAGATCCCTTTGTAGTTCTGCCTGGTCCTCGTCCGATTGAATTCTTCTCATCAACGTCACATCATCTGCAAACAGGGACACTTCGGAGTCTATTCCTTCAGACATGTCGTTCACAAATACCAGACACAGCACCAGTTCTAGGACTGACCCCTGTGGAACCCCACTCGTCACCGGCGCCCACTCTGACACCTCGCCACTTACCAAGACTCGCTGCTGTCTTCCTGACAGGTATTCCCTGATGCATTGTAGTGCCTTCCCTGTTATCCCTGCCTGGTCCTTCAGCTTCTGCACTAATCTCTTGTGTGGAACTGTGTCAAACGCCTTCTTACAGTCCAGGAATATGCAATCTACCCACCCCTCTCTCTCTTGTCTTACTGCTGTCACCCTGTCGTAGAACTCCAGTAGGTTTGTGACACAGGATTTCCTGTCCCTGAAACCGTGTTGGCCGTCGTTGATAAGCTCATTCCTTTCTAGGTGCTCCACCACTCTTCTCCTGATTATCTTCTCCATGACCTTGCATGCTATACATGTCATTGACACTGGTCTGTAGTTTAGTGCTACGTTCCTGTCTCCTTTTTTAAAAATTGGAACTACATTTGCTGTCTTCCATACCTCAGGTAGTTGCCCTGTTCCGATAGACGTGTTGAAGATTGTTGTTAGGGGTACACATAGCTCCTCTTCTCCCTCTCTCAGGACCCATGGAGAGATGTTATCCGGCCCCATCGCCTTTGATGTATCTAGCTCGCTTAGTAGCCTCTTCACTTCCTTCTCAGTTGTGTGTATTGTGTCCAGCACTTGATGGTGTACCCTACCTCTCCTCCTTTCTGGAGGCCCTTCTATCTCCTCTCTGAACACCTCTTTGAATCTGTGTGTGTGTGTGTGTGTGTGTGTGTGTGTGTGTGTGTGTGTGTGTGTGTGTGTGTGTGTGTGTGTGTGTGTGTGCTGTGGAGCAATTCTGAGCTGTGACCAAAAAATCGTAAAAATATGAATTTTTTTTGTTTTTTTTTACATTTTATTAGTTTTTCGGTACATGTAATACATATACAAACTCAAAACAATCAAATGTGTATAAACGTAAAGAACATTAACAGTGAGTAACCTTTCCAACATCAATGGAAATAAATTTTATGTCACAAACAACAGCTCAATACGAACTGCGTGCAAGGTGATAAAATTAACATACAACAAAAGGTACACCCAGTGCCGAGACCCGACACCGATATAATTCCTAGTAATATTTTTACCATAAACAGATATGAATCGTCCTTACAAAGCATTAAGGACATGCATCCTACCTATGCCACAAATCCCAATAAGAGACCCCCCTCTCCACCTAACAATTTGTATTAACCTTATAAACTGTAAGCTCTATGTGCATGAGGTTACATTTAACAAAAGTATCCTAATAACTTCACACCTAACCACAAATTTTTGCTTTCATAGCCACAACAAACCTCTATACACACAATTATGTAAAAATGAATACAAACACAATTAGCATCTATTACTTTTAACTTTATAAGTTGTATTAATACTAACTACACTTATACATGTGTAAATTCATGACCTACAACAAGTGTGGTGCATACCTGATGTCCTATCAGAATGCAATCAACCTGCCACAGAGTATATTCAAAAGTAAATTACAAATCGAAATTCACAGTAACCACAACATGTTTCAGTTACCCCTACCATCTACTGGTAAGTACAAACCAACCCCCAACACATTCACACCAGTTACAACCCAAAACACATCCCTCCTTCCCTGGCTTCAGAGGACCAGCCAAACCCATGTACAACCCTGACTCCCCCACCTACCAACTTCACCAACATCCATTCCACCCTTCATTCATCTCATCCACTACCCAAAACCCTAACGTCACTTGTCACAGCATAGAATGTCAACCGTCACCCAAAGAAAATAATACCCCCATCTTCCCACCCCCTTTCTCCAATCACACGTCCCTATCTCCTAAAAACAAACACATCCCTTTCCCTATTCCCAACCCTACAGGTCAAGCCCACTCAAACCCCTCCAATCCTCTCAATAGCCCCTTGACACTTAATGATCTGTAATCCTCTGAAAATACAGAATCCCAACCCTTCCCATATAGCAAACGATTCCGACACTTGGTTCGATATATATGAGCCGCCACCGCCTTTATTCTTTCCCGAATGCCCACCTCTCTCAATTTCCATGACACACAAACAAAACCCACCATGCAGTACATTAAACCCTTTTTGTCCCTATGACACACCCCCCCAAATCCAAGAAAATTGCCCTTAACAAAGGTACTCCCCTCCCCAATTTCCTCAAACCCATCCCATCCACCACCTTACCCCTTCCAGTGCTTCACAAAAATATGGCATGCAAGACGGTCTCCGGCTTGCCACACTCTCACAACCCCATCTTTCACACACCCCATTCAAAATAAAATCTCCTTGCTGCAACCGCCCCATGTAGAAACCTATACATCAGCTCATGATCCTTCCCGATAAACGTAATTCCCGAAATCCCCCAAATTCCTTTCCAGTCATAAACTGGATATATAGCTTCCTCCAGCACCCACCCCACCTCCTAACCTCATAAGCACAGCTACTTTAAATTTTGCGGTTCCTTTATGACCATCATATTGCGAGCCAATCCCTGCAATGTACCAGATCCCTCCTCCCACCATTCACCCAAATCTCTCAACACTCCTTCCACCCGGTCCCTCCATCCCCCTCCTCATCACACAACGTTTCACATACATGCACATCAACCTCTTCTCCAGCCAAATCAGACCCAACCCCCAATAATATTTCCTTCCTAACTATATCCTTCCGTAACAATGTCTACCATTAGCCCATATGAACTTAAATACTTTACGCTCCAGCCCTTCCACATCCCACCTCAATAAAGGATAAATATTAGCTACAAACCAAATCCTACTGTAAATCATTGTGTTTACCCAATGACCCTCTCCCTCAACGTGAGCTCACCGCACGCCAACCATTTATACGCTCCATTGCCCGTTGCACTACATTCCCAATTTACCTCTCTCGTCACGTCCCGATTCCCCGTGAACACTATTCCACATATTTTCACTGTGTCAGTCACATTCCAACCATGTCTTCTACCCAACCCCTTCCCCAATTACCCACCTCAACAGCAATGATTTTGCCCGTTCACCTTCATTCCAGTTGCCTTACAAAATGTGCCTATACTGTTCCCTACATGCCCCAGCCCTTCTCCTGCCATACCAGCACCGTAGTGTTGTCCACATACCCCAAATATTCATGATCCCTCACCACCACCACCCCTCCCCCACCAATCTGTAAAACGGATCCTGAACACATGCAAACAGAATTTGCGACAGAGGACATCCTGCCGCAAACCCGTTCCATCTGCACCACCCCACCCAATCTACCGTTGACTTGTACCCTAACACATGCCCCTTCATATAAAGCTCTGATCCAACTCATCACTTCCACCGAACCCCTGTCGCTCCATGATTTCGTACATGCTCTCGCGCTCTACACTATCATACGCCCCTGCCAATCTAATGCTAGTACCCCTCCCCCTTCCCCTTTCAATGAAATCCTTAATGTACTCATGACCGACCACTCCCTACCTGGAATCCCCCTGTCCTACCTCAATCACCCTCCCCAACACCCTTTTTAATCTGTTACCTAGAATCTTTGCAAATATTTTATAATCAGAATTCATTAGTACCAAAGGTCTGTAATTCCTCAAAGTATCTCCTACCTTCCCTTCCGTACTAGAACCACCACTCCCAATCCCATATCCCTACCCATCACCCCGTCCTCTTTCATCCCATTCATCACACCAACCAAACAGTCCCTCATGATGTTCCAATTTTCCTTATAAAACTCGTTCGCTATACCATCTATTCCAGGGGCCTTTCCTCTCTTAACCCATTCACCGCCTCCACACCTCCTTCACTGATCATCCCCTCCAACTCCTTCCGCTCACTTCGTCCCAACCTCTCCACGATTCCCCTAATATTAAATCCTTCTTCATCACACTCACCCCTTTGCGACACATATGCTTGGCAAACCACTTATCCACATACCGTTCATAGCCTCTGTGGTACAAATCTGCATTCCTTCATCATATTCTCCAATTCTTCATCCACCTCCAGGCACTCCACTGTCATCCTAACCTTTCGGTTCCTACACTTACCCAATACATATTTGGAGGGTTTATCTCCCCATAACACGTCATCCAAGCCTGCTTTCATCCTGCATGCCCCAAAACTCTCATTCTGCAGCAACCGACCTTTCCTTCAATGTCCGTATTTCCTCAGTTAGTCTGTGACCTCCTCTTAGTAACAGTCCGTCAATAATCCCTCCAAGTAGTTTGCATGCCATAACGCCATCCTACCTCTTCTTTGCCCAATCTCTGATAGTATGCTTTAATGCCCCTCTTACCCACCTCCACCCACCAATCCACCAGAGCCCCCTGCAACCTGCCCTCCACAACCCTCCCACCAATCACTAAATTCCACCGTCTACCCTCACCACTCAAAAGCTGAACATTTAATTTCCAATACCCCTTACCCCACCGTACCACACCCGACCATTCCACCTCCACCAACACTCCCCGATGATCTGTAAAACCCACATCTAAATATTTAACCGCACCCACCACCACACTCCCTGTTACATAAATTCTATCTAGCCTACATACCCCCTTCTAACAAATGTATGCTCTCCCGCCCTCCTACCCCAATAACATCCTTCAAACCTACACACACTAAGTAAGTCCTCAGAGCCTGCAAAACACATCCCCCTCCCCGTGGCTCTACATCCCTTTCCCTGATGACACAATTAAAATATCCCCAACTATGATTACGCTAGGCAAATCCTACATGCATAAATCATATGCTCCTCTAAAATCCACCTTCACCTGTCTGGAAGACTCTGCGGATATACACTCCCAAAAGCATACCTTCACCCCCATTCGCCCTCCACCCTCACCAGTCTGCCCCCACTCTCCTCCCATCGCAAAGGCTTGAATGGGCTTGACACTCTACCACTACCGCCACCCCACCCTTTAATCTACTTGATGAACTGGCAAATACCTTATAACCATCCAATACCAAATCTCTACCACACCTATAATTATGCTCCTGCAAAAACCCCACAGTCACCATACCGTCTCAACGTACCTCCACCCAAGCTCTTTTAATATCTGCTCTCAACCCATTTACATTTAACGTTAAACACTTGAAATTAAAGACAAGGTTTGCCCTTCGGCCTCGGTGGAAGTTGCGACCCAGTTTCCCTTTACTCTGAATTTACCCATTCTTCCCACCCTTATTAATTCCCTGATCTTGCCCAATCCCAAGTCTTTCTTAGAGCTTCCACCAGAGGTTTCTTGCAAATCCTCTGGGCCGGGAATCAACACGTCATCACAATCAGACAGTGTGCCAGACCTCTTGCGGTCCCCTGCAAACTTCACCCACTTGCAATATCAATCTGATGTACCTCCGCCTGCACTGTCTCCAACACTAATGTTTAGTCATTGATACTGGCATTCACTATGCCCTCCACATATCCATTGTATCTTCCATTACCCCAGTGGCATCTACAACACCGGTAGGTTCGTCCCTAATGTCCCTTAATACCTGCTCCAAGCCACTTCCTCCACAGCACTCTCCTGGTTGCCACCTTCAACCACTGATGGGCGCCGTTTCCTGTGATATCGTCTGACACCCACCTCTGCAGTCGACTATCTCGCTCCACAACTTTGGTTGTTTCTCCACTGTTCCTCTTCCTCTCCCATTTCTCTGCCTGTCACGTTCGTTCCACGATGCCCCCCGTTCATTCTTGGGCCCGACCTCTTCAAGCAGTCGGCCGCTACATGCTCATATGCCCCGCACAGACGACAAGTCCTCGTTGCCCCTGTAGGTGATGTATATCTCGTCCTGAAATCCGGCATCTGACGTGACGGTATGGGATGTCGAAAGGTCATCTTCAATGTGAAAGACCCCTCAAAGATCCCCATCAGCGGTCCTTCACTCCACTTGCCAGGAGTAGCAGCATGGATAACGCCGTATGCCCCGAAAACTGCACTGATGTCCGGCATCGGCCTCAAACGGGACATTCCTCAATCGAACCCAAGTGTATGTCCTTGAGGACGTCCTTTAAGCGTACCTGTAGTCCTGTGTGCACGGTGTACACTCTATCTTGATCTTATCCACCAGCCTTTCATACACCTCTGCCGTTTGAAGTTTCACACACTCTATTCGTCCCGTTCAGTGCCACTCCATACAAATCCGTAGTATCAAGTCCATAAATATCTCGTAGGATCGTGGGCAATACTGTTCCGGCCGTGGCAGGGTTGATAACTCCTGTAACCAGGTCCACACAAACTGTGTTCAACCGTCTTCTCCCAGCTGCCGCCATGTTGGTGAAAACCAAAGTGCTGTCAAGAGCCACCAGGGGTCAGGCCAGCGCACCGCACACCCTCACACAATCAGAGCTGGGTGGCGAATAATGAAAAATTAGTTAATCTTACCGAAAAATAGTGCAAACATCTGGCAACCTGTTGGTGTGTGTCTCGTCTCTGTACGATAATTACATAAAAAAAGTTATCGTAATTATAACAAACAAGGTAACTACGTCATCAGCGCGACTCACGTCATAACAGTAACACGTGTACCATCATAACAGTAGCACACATGTAACTTTTCTTATTTTTTGGGTGTATTTTTGAGCCAGATCTTATAAATAGTAACTGGCAACCATCAGAGTAGCTGTAAGAAAAAGGCTGCTCACATTATAGGTAGTCAGTGCCGACTACAAGTCAGAAGAGAGTGGAGGTGTGCCACTTCGTCTGACAGCTGTCTAGCCTTAGGACGTCACTTTTACCCTTTCATTGTATACATTTTCTGTACCCGATACCTAGAAAGAGGAAACAGTTTGCCAAGAACATTAGCAAGAAGAAGAGAAAGTGCTTAGAAACAATGCAAAATGCTATAAAAACAGAGAGGGAGGCATCTGGTGTGGGTGACGCCACTGGTACCACCATCACCCTCCTCTCAAGACGAATTGTGGTTCACTGCTGCTTGTATAACCCTTGTGGTTTAGCGCTTCTTTTGATTATAATAATAATGTTCACTGCTGCTGAACAATTGGATACTTCAGGAATAATGTCTATTCAACCAGTTCTACTCTCAATAAACGTATAAAGGTACTATGAGTATTTTTACCCACTATATAAAAAAAAAATTATAAAGTCTCGGCAATATTATTGTTTTTGGGTACCATAAAACATGTTATTACATTATTTGCATCCACCAG
Source organism: Cherax destructor (assembly GCA_009830355.1). Taxonomy (NCBI): domain Eukaryota; kingdom Metazoa; phylum Arthropoda; class Malacostraca; order Decapoda; family Parastacidae; genus Cherax; species Cherax destructor. The sequence continues at coordinate 13,620 of WNWK01029560.1, forward strand.
AAAGTCAATTTGGCATTGCTTTATCATTTATAATTATCAACAATGATTTCGAGATTGACAATGTTGAACACTGTTGCAATAAATGTTGCCATGTCCAACTTTTCACACTTTTATTTTTTATAACTATTTATTGGACGATCTTGATGCAACTTTTACCACATGACGTTCAACATACCTAACGTGTCTGGTCAAAATTTCAACGAAATCGTACAAAGGAAAAACAATTGCCCCACAGCACCCTTAAGGTACACACCCTTAAGGTACACACCCTTAAGGTACACGAGCCCTTGTGGCCATTATCAGGTTATTGATAATTATGAGAAGAGGCTCAGGTTGTGGCCTTCTACTACCAGACTGTATAACCCTTGTGGTTTAGCGCTTCTTTTGATAATATTCTACTACCAGAGGTGAGTGTCAGAGTGACGCCTTAACCCACTGAACCAGTGGCGTGCCCTGGTGATGCCCGGGGCCAACTCCTTGATTGTATGCCACAAAGACTCAGATATAACGCCTAGTACTGAGAAATATTATGAGAAAGGGAGATATTTTGAATATGTAAACACAGATGAAACATGAAATAATCACTTTATTCGATTTAAATATAAATCAACCAAATTTATTAAGTTATTTTCCCTCAAATGATTCCTGGTGTCAGAAAATACTTGAACTACTTCACTTTTTACAACAGCTGTGAGAAATTCTTTTACAATGCTTATTAAAGCCAGGTTGGTCAGTCGCTCCTGTGACATTGCAGAACTCAGATATGTTTTTATTAATTTCAGTTGTTTAGCGCTTCTTTTGATTATAATAATAGTAATAATAAATTTCAGTTTTGAAAATGACTTTTCACAACTTGCGACTGAAAATGCGATTGTAAGCCGTAATGTGTATGACACAGCGTGGGAGAGACATCCCTCCCATACTGCAGTAAACACAGCGTGGGAGAGACATCCCTCCCAATGCTGCGGTAAGCAGGCGTGGGAGAGACATCCCTCCCATGCTGCGTAAAGCGCAGCGTGGGAAAGACAACCCTCCCATCCAGTAAACAGCGTGGGAGAGACATCCTTCCATACTGCAGTAAACACAGCGTGGAGAGACATCCCTCCCATACTGCAGTAAATACACAGCGTGGGAGAACCTCCCATACTGCGGTAAATACACAGCGTGGGAGAGACATCTCCATCGCAGTAAGCAGCGTGGGAGAGACATCCCTCATCTGCGTAAATACACAGCGTTGGAGACTCCCTCCCGTACTGCAGTAAAACACATGGGAGAGCATCCCCCTACTGCGTAAACCGCGGGGAGAGACGATCCTCCCATCTGCAGTAAACACACAGCGTGGGAGACATCCCTCCCATCTGCAGTAAACACAGCGGGGGAGAGACATCCTCCCATACTGCAGTAAACACAGCGTGGGAAAGACATCCCTCACTGCAGTAAACACAGCTGGGAGAGACATCTCTCCCATACTGCGATAAACACAGCGTGGGAGAGCATTCCTCCCATACTGCAGTAAACACAGCGTGGGTGAGACATCCCTCCCATACTGCAGTAAACACAGGCGTGGGAGACATCCCTGCCTACTGCAGTAAACACACAGGCGTGGGAGGACATCCCTCCCATCGTAAACACAGTGTGGGAGAGAGCATCCCTCCCATACTGCAGTAAACACACAGCGAGGGAGAGACATCCCTCCCATCTGCAGTAAACACACGCGTGGGAGGGCATCCTCCCATGACTGCAGTACACGCACGTGGGAGAGGCATCCACTCCCATCGCAGTAAACACCAGCGTGGGAAGACATCCCTCCAATCACGCAGGTCAGCGTGGGAGACATCTCTTCCATTACCAGTAAACGCGCGTGGGAGGCATCCCTCCCATCTTGCAGTAAACGCTCAGGCGTGGGAGAGACATCCCTCCCATACTACAGTAAACACACAGCGTGGAGGCATTCATCCCATACTGCGAAACACTGGCGGGAGGATCCTCCACTGCAGTAAACCAAGCGTGGGAGAGACATCCCTCCAGTACTGCGTAAACACACGGCGTGGGAGACATCCCTCCCATCTGCAGTAAATACAGCGTGGGAGAGCATCCCTCCCCATACTACAGTAAACACCAGCGTGGGAGAGACATTCCCCATACTGCAGTAAACACACGCAGGGAGAGACATCCCTCCCATACTGCAGTAAGCGCGGCGTGGGAGGGCATCCCTCCCATCTTGCAGTAAACACAGCGTGGGGAGACATCCCCCATACTGCAGTAAAACACAGCGTGGAGGACATCCCTCCCATCTGCAGTAAACACGCGTGGGAGAGACATCCCTCCCATACCAGTAAACACAGCGTGGGAGAGCATCCCCAATACTGCAGTAAACACAAGCGAGGGAGAGGCATCCCTCCCATACTGCAGTAAAACACAGGCGTGGGAGAGCATCCCTCCCATGCTGCAGTGCACACGCGTGGGAGGAGCATCCCTCCCATGCTGCAGTAAACACACGCGTGGGAAGACATCCTTCCCATACTGCAGTAAACACTCGTGGGAGAGACATCCCTCCCATACTGCAGTAAACACACAGCGTTGGAAAGACATCCTCCCATACTGCAGTAAACACACAGCGTGGGAGGACATCCCCATCTGCAGTAAACACGAGTGTGGGAGAGACATCCGCTCCCGTACTGCAGTAAACACGCAGCGTGGGAGAGACGTCCCTCCCATACTGCAGTAAACACAGCGTGGGAGAGACATCCTCCCATCGAGAAGCGCGGCGTGGGAAGACCCTCCCATCCCGAAACCGGCGTGGGAGGGGGCAAACCTCCCTCCGGGTAAACAACGCGTGGGAAGGCTCCCTCCTGGCCGGGAACCTAAGCGTGGGAAACATCCCTCCTTCTGCCCCTAAACACACAGCGTGGGAGGGCTTCCCTCCTCTGGGTTGCCCGACGTGGGGAGAACCCTCCCCCGTCTTTTCCGGGAAACACACCGGGGGAGACGTCCTCCTGCGTAAACCGGGGTGGGGGCATCCCTCCCATGCAGTAAACAGCGTGGAGGAAAATCCCCCCCATCGCGAAGCAAGGGGTGGTAAAAACATCCCTCCCACCTGCAGAAACCCGGCGTGGGAGACTCCCTCCTCGCAGTAAACACAGGGGTGGGAGAGACTCCTCCCATACTGCGTAAACACACAGGTGGGAAAGACATCCCTCCCAATGCGGTAAACACACGGTGGGAGAGCATCCCTCGTATACGCAGTAAATACACAGGGGTGGGAGAGACATCCTCCCATACTGCGGGAAATACAAGCGTGGGAGGGCATCCCTCCCCCTACTGCAGTGGCGTGGGAGACATCCCTCCATACTGCAGTAAATACAGCGTGGGAGGCACCTCCCATCTTTTCGAGTGGGCCCCGAGGGGAGACATCCCTCCCATTTCAGTAAACACAGGTGTGGGAGGGACATCCCTCATTGCAGTAAACCAGCGTGGGAGGCTCTTCCTCCCATGCTGCAATAAACACCAGTGTGGGAGAGACATCCTCCATGCGAGAAAGCCAGTGTGGGAGAGGCTCCCTCCCATCTTTCGGGAAACAAGGGGTGGGAGGGGCTCCCTTCCATTGCCGTAAACCACGGGGTGGGGAAGCTCCCTACGCAGTAAACACAGCGTGGGAGACATTTCCCATTTCTGCAGTAAAACACAGTGTGGGGAGACATCCCTCCCACTGCGAGTAAAACACAGTGTGGGGAGACATCCCCTGCTGGAGTCCCGGTGGGAGACAAACCCACTCCCATCTTTCAGTAAACACAGCGTGGGAGAGACATCCCTTCCATACTGCAGTAAACACAGCGTGGGAAAACATCCTCCCATCGCAGTTCCCAGGGGTGGGAGAACATCTCCACCATCTGCAGTAAACAAGCGTGGGAGACACATTCCTCCCTACTGCGGGAAACACAGGGGTGGGAAACATCCCTCCCAATGCAGTAAACACACAGCGTGGGAGACATCCCTCCCCATCCAGTAAACACCAGCGTGGGAGACTCCCTCCCTACGCAGTAAACCAGTGTTGGGAGACATTCCCTCGCAGTAAACACAGCGTGGGAGACATCCCTCCCCCTTGCAGTAAACCCAAGCGTGGGAGAGCTCCCTCCCAATGCAGTAAACACACAGCGGGGGAGGTCCTCCCTCCCTGCGCAGTAAACACCAGCGTGGGGAGACATTTTCCCATAAATAAACACGCAGCGTTGGGGGACATCCCTCCCCTACTGCAGTAAACACCGGGGTGGGAAAGACATCCCTCCCCCTTTTCTGCAGTAAACACAGCGTGGGAGAGACATCCCTTCCATACTACAGTAAACACGGCGTGGGAGGGCATCCCTCCCATGCAGTAAAAAAACTCAGCGTGGGGAGACATCCCCCCAACCCACAGTAAACACCGCGTGGGAAGGGCATTTTCCAATCGCAGTAAAACACCGGAGGAGAGACATCCCTCCCCCTACGAGTAAATACCAGCGTGGGAGGCATCCCTCCCATACTGCAGTAAATACACAGCGTGGGAGGGGACATCCCTCCCATCTGCAGTAAAAGCTGGGAGGCATCCCTCCCCTCGAGTAAACCCGGCGTTGGAGAGCATCCCCTCTGCGGGCAAGGGGAGACATCCCTCCCATCCCAATAAACCCAAGGGAGAGACATCCCTCTCCCCTGCAGTAAACACACAGCGTGGGAGAACATCCCTCCCATGTTTTCAGTAAACCGCGTGGGAGGGAAACCCTCCCACCGTAAACACCGGTGGGAAAGACATCCCTCCCATACTGCAGTAAACACAGCGTGGGAGAGACATCTCTCCCTACTGCACTAAACACAGCGTGGGAGGGGAAAATCCCTCCCCTGCAGTAAAACACAGTGTGGGGAAAACATCCTCCCCTCTTTCGGGAAACACACAGCGTGGGAGGGCATCCATCCCATACTGCAGTAACCGGGGGAGACATCCCCCCATCAGGTCATACGGTGGGAGAGACATTCCTCCCAATGCAGTAAACACACAGCGTGGGAGAGACTCCCTCCCTTTCATTTAACACACGGCAAGGGAGAGCATCCCTCCCGACCCGCAGTAAACACACAGCGTGGGGGGCATTCCTCCCATCTGCAGTAAACACAGCGTGGGAGAGCATCCCTCCCCCCGGTAAATCAGCGTGGGAGAGGCAAACCCTCATCTGCGGGGAAAAAAACCGGGGGGGGAGAGACATCCACTCCCTCTTTTGTAAACCCAGTGTGGGGGACATCCCCCCCTACTGCGGGGAAAAACAGCGTGGGGGACATCCCTTCCATACTGCGGGAAAACCCGGGGGGGGAGGCATCCCTCCCCCTTTTGTAAAACACAGCGTGGGAGGCATCCCCCCATCTTTTGTAAACCGGCGTGGAAAAAACATCTCTCCCGGCCCCCGGGGAAAAACAGCGTGGGAGAGACATTCCTCCCCCCTGCAGTAAACCCCCGGGGGGGGAGGACATCCCTCCCCTTTTTGCGGGGAAAAACACAGCGTGGGAGAGACATCCCTCCCATACGCATTAAAGGGCCCGGGGGGGGAGGCTCCCCCCATTTTTGCAAATAAACACAGTGTGGGAGGGATCCCCCCCTACTGCAGTAAAAACCGCGTGGGAAGACATCCCCCCTACTCGGGGAAAAACACAGGGAGACATCCCTCCCCCTGCAATGGCTTTTTGAGGGGGACATCCCTCCCCCAAAACAAAACCCGGGGGAGAGGCGTCCCTCCCTTTTTACAGTAAACACACGGCGTGGGAGGGGCTTCCTCCCTACTGCAGTAAAAACACCCCCGGGGGAACATCCCCCCCTTTTTGCAGTAAACACACAGCGTGGGAGAGACATCCCCCCCTACGCAGTAAACCAGGTGGGGGCTCCCCTCAAAAAGCAGTGGCGCACCCCCGGGGAATCCCTCCCCCCCGCAGTAAACAAAGGAGGGAAAAAATCCCCCCTACTGCAGTAAACACAGGGGGAGGGACATCCCTCCCTCGATAAACACCCAACGTGGGGGGAAAAAAAACCCTCCCCCCCGCAGTTAACGGGCGTGGGAGGACCCCCCTCCCCATCTGCAGTAAACACCGGCGTGGGAAAGGCATCCCCCCCCTTTTTGCGTAAACCACGCGTGGGAGAACCCCCTTGCGGGAAAAAAGCGCGGAAGGGCTCCCCTATTTGGGGAAAAAAAGGCGTGGGGAGACATCCCTCCCCCGCAGTAAACACAGCCCCGGGGGACATCCCTCCCATCTTTTTTTAACACAGGGGTGGGGACATCCCTCCCATCTGCAGTAAACACACAGGGGGGGGGAAAACATCCCCCCATCTTTTGAAACCCGGGGGGGGGAAAAAAATCCCTCCGTCACCGGGGAAAAAAAGGCGGAAAGACGTCACCTTTTCTTTTGGGAAAACCCCGGGGGGGGAGAGACATCCCTCCCCCCACTGCAGTAAACACAGGGGTGGGAGGCATCCCCCCCAATGCGTCCCGGCGTGGGAAAGACATCCCTCCCATCTTTTGGGGAAAAACCCCGGCGTGGGAGGGCAAATCCCTCTGCCCCTAAAACCCGGGGGGGAGGGCATCCCTCATTGAGTAAACCTCAACGTGGGAGGCTCCCCCCTACCAGAAACAAGGGGGGGGAGAGGCTCTCTCCCATACGCAGTAAAACACAGGGGGGGAAACATCCCCCCCAGGGCAACAGCGTGGGGGAAACTCTCCCATGGGGGTAAACCGGGGGGGGGAGACATTCCTCCCGTCGGGGAAAACCCAGCGTGGGGGGGGGCCCTCCCTACTGCAGTAAAACACATGGGGGAAAAAATCCTAAAAAAACCGGGAAAAACACAGGGGGAGGGGCATTCCTCCCATCCAGTAAACGGTGGGAGGGGCGTCCTCCCCCCGCAATAAACCACGGCGTGGGGAAAACATCCCTCCCCCTGCCCCTAAACACAGGCGTGGGGGGACATCCCCCCCGTCTTTCCCCTAAAGCCCAGGGGGAGAGACATCCCTCCCCAATGCGTAAACCCCGTGGGAGGCCCCCCCCCCCTGGGGTCCCGCGGGTGGGAGAGGCTCCCCCCTACTGCAGTAAACACACAGCGTAGGAAAAAATCCCTCCCCCACTAAGTAAACACCCCCGCGGGGGAAAAAATCCCTCCCATACCCAGTAAACACAGCGTGGGGGAAAACCCTCCCATGCCTGATAACCCCGGGGGGATAAAGACTCCCTCCCAAATGCAGTAAACCGGGCGTGGGAAAAAAATCCCTCCCATACGCAGTAAAACACAGTATGGGAAGGGGGCTCCCCCCATTTCCGGGAAAAACCGGGGGGGGGGAGACTCCCCGCTGGGAAAAATGGGGGGGGAGGGGGTCCCCCCTCGCAGTAAAAAGGGGGAGGGCTCCCCCCTTTTGGGAAATACACGTGGGAGAGACATCCCTCCCATACTGCAGTAAATACACAGCGTGGGAGGACATTTTCCCCGCGGTAAAGGGGTGGGGAGGCATCCCCCCCAAAGCCGGGGAAAAACGGGGGGGAGACTCCCCCCATCGCAGTTCCCCCGGGGGAGACATCCCTCCCCCACTGCAGTAAACACACAGCGTGGGAGGGCATCCATCCCATTTGCAGTAAACCAGGGGGGGGGGAGGCTCCCTTTTTCCTTTCGGGGAAAAACACGGGGGGGGAAGGAATCCCCCCCATCTGCCGAAAAAGGGGGGGGAGAGACATTTTCTCCCATCTGCAGTAAACACAGCGTGGGAGAGACATTCCTCCAATGCAGTAAAAAACCCCCGCGTGGGAGACATCCCCCTCGCGGGGAAAAACCAGTGGGGGGAATCCCCCCAATGCAGTAAATACACAGCGTGGGGGAAACATCCCTCCCCCCAATGAAAAAAATCAAACGTGGGGAGACATCCCTCCCCCCCAGTTCCCCGGGGGGGGAGGCAATCCCTTTTAGGTAAAAAGGCGTGGGGAGACATCCCCCCAATGCAGTAAAAAATGAGGGGGGGGCATCCCTCCCCCACTGCAGTAAACATACAGCGTGGGGGGGACATCCCTCCCATACTCCCCCAAAAAGGCGTGGGGGGGGGCTCCCTTCCGTGGAGTCACCCAGGGGGAAAACATCCCTCACATTGCAAAAAACACAGCGTGGGAGAGACTTCTCCCTACTGCAGTAAACCAGCGTGGGAGAGACATTCCCCCTGCCCCTAAACCGGCGTGGGAGGGGGCATCCCCCCCATCTTTTATTTTAAACCAGGGGGGGGAGAAACGTCCCTCCCTTTTTTTTCCCCTGGCCCCGGGGCGTGGGAGGACATCCCCCCTACTGCAGTAAACACAGTGTGGGAGGACATTCCCTACTGCAGTAAACCGGGGGGGGGGGCTCCCCCTACGCAGGGAAAGCAAGGGGGGGGGACACATCCCCCCTTCGCAGTAAACACACAGCGGGGTACTTTTCCCCCCCCTGCTAAACACCGGGGGGGGAGAGACATTTTCAAAACTGCTAAACCCGGGCGTTGGAGGGCATCCCTCCCTCGCAGTAAAACCGGCGTGGGAAAAAAATCCCTCCCTCTGGAAACACAGGGGGGGGGACATCCCCCATCCAGTAAAACCCGGGGGGGGGAGACATCCCCCCATGGGAGTCACTCAACGTGGGACATCCCTCCCTCTTCAGTAAAAACACAGCTGGGAGGACATTTATCCCATACTGCAGTAAACACACAGCGGGGGAGGGGCATCCCTCCCCTCAGAAACACACGGGTGGGAAAGACATCCCTCCAATCTTTTCCCCTAAACCCGGCGTGGGAGAGCATCCCCCCCTGCAGTAAAAAAACCCGCGTGAAACCCTCCCTCCCCACCCACTTAAAAGCGGGGAAGGGGGAAATTTCCCCCCATCTTTTAGTAAACACACAGCGAGGGGGGCATCCCTCAGCCCCTTTTTTAAAAACCGGGGAGACATTTTCCCCCCTCGGTAAAAAGGCTGGGGGGTCCTCAAACCCCCCGTAAACCCCCGGGGAGAAAAGGGGGGGCCCCCCCATTGGGAAAAAAAAGGGAGATCCCCATGCGGAAATGGATGGGAGAGGCCCCCCTCCCTCCTAAAAGCGGGTTGGGGAAAAAAATCCCCCCATACTGCAGTTAAAAGCGTGGGGGGGACATCCCCCATTACCGAAAACCGTTTTTGGGGGGCCTCCCAAAATTTTTTTAAAAAGGGGTGGGAAAAAGGGTCCTCATCCAGAAACGGCGTGGGAGGGGGCATCCCTCCCATACTGAAGTAAACACACAGCGGGGGGGGACATCCCTCCCATACTGCAGTAAACACAGGGGGGGGAGGTCATCCTCCCCTTTTGAAACCGTGGGGTGATAAAAGGGGTCCCCTCTTTGCGGTAAACGGGGGGGGGGTGGGAAAAACATCCCTCCCCCACTGCAGTAAACACACAGCATCTCCCTCCCCCACTGCAGTAAAACGGGGGGGGAGGGCTCTCCCTCTGCGGTAAACTATAGCGTGGGGGGGCGTCACTCCCGTCTGCGGGGAAACCCCGAGGGAGGCTCCTCTCATGCGCAGTAAATCACAGCGTGGGAGACATCCCTCCCATCTGCAGTAAATACCGGCCCCGGGGGGAACTCTCTCCCGGCCCCCTAAACCAAGGGGGGGGAGGGGGGGCACTCCCCTTTCCGGGTTCGGCGTGGGGGGGACATCCCTCCCCCTTTTGAAACCCAGGGGAGACATCCCTCCCCCCTGCAATAAAACCCGGGGGGGGGAGACTCCCCCCTCTTTGGGGGGGAAAGGCCCCGAGGGGGCGTCCGCTTTTAAAACTGCGGTAAAAGCGGCGTGGGAAAACTCCCTCCCTCCCCCCCCCCCAGCGTGGGGAGACATCTCTCCCCCCTGCAGTAAACACGGGGGGGGAGGGGCATTCCCCCCCTACGCATTTTAAAAACCGCGTGGGAGGGCATCCCCCAAATCTTTTTGAACGCGCGGCGTGGGAGGAAACCCTCCCTACTGCGGGGAAAAACACGGCGTGGGGGGGACATCCCCCCCCTCCCCCAGTAAATACAAAGCGTGGGAGAGACATCCCCCCTCTGCAGTAAACCGGGGGGGGGAGACTCCCCCCTCGCGGGGAAAAACGGGGGGGGAGGCTCCCTCCCATCTTTCCCTGCCCACTTAGGGAGAGGCTCCCCTCCCCAAAAGCCAGTAAAACACAGCGTGGGAGAGCTCCCTCCCCTCGCAGTAAAAAAGCGTGGGAAACTCCCTTTTCCTACGATTTAAAAAAACCCGGGGGGGGAAAACTCCCCCCTTTCTGCCGGGGAAAAAAAGGGGGGGGAAACTTCCCATCCAGTAAACACAGCGTGGGAGAGACATTCCTCCCCCACTGCAGTAAACCCCCGTGGGAGAGACATCCCCTCTTTTTAGTAAACCCAGGGGGGGGAGAAAAACCCCCCCTACTGCATTTTAAAACACCGGGGGGGGAGGCCTCCCCCCATACTGCAGTAAAAAAAGTGTGGGAGAGACATCCCTCCCATACTGCAGTAAACACAGGGGGGGGGGACTCCCCCTCGTAAAACACGCGTGGGGGGAAATCCCTCCCATCCAGTAAAAACGGGGGAACTCCCTCCCAAATGCATAAACACACGCGGGGGGGGCATCTCCCCTACTGCAGTAAAACACAGCGTTGGGAGAC
>WNWK01029561.1:0-24295 GCA_009830355.1 Cherax destructor
GATATTAAGTTTTACTATACAAGTCAATGGTAGTGCTGGTAATATAATGAACTGTAAAAGAGTTCTGTCAAACCAGAAAAAGAAAAAGTACAAAGCAATTTTATCGCCATGATCATCTTTATAATAATATTACCACTACTATTACTACTGCTACTATTACTAATACTACTAATTCTACTACTACTACTACTACTACTACTACTACTACTACTACTACTACTACTAATAATAATAATAATAATAATAATAATAATAATAATAATAATAATAATAATAATATTATTAATAATAATAATACTAATATTATTATTATTATTATTATTATTATTAATATTATTATTATTATTATTATTATTATTATTATTATTATTATTATTATTATTATTATTATTATTATGATTATTCAAGCACAGATAAATTTCAGTGTCAGCATCAATTCATTGTATTCCACAACACTATTGGACTTTCACTAATGGACTTACACTATTGGAGTTACACACAAGAACACAAGAAAGAAGGAACACTGCAGCAGGCCTACTGGCTCATGCGAGGCAGGTCCAAGTTTCCAACAGGCTTAAGCCAATGCCACGACCCAGCCAGGTCAGGTTACATTCACTTAAGGAAGGAGCACTGCATCTGACCTAGTAGCATAAGCTAGTCAGGACCAACTCACACCCAACCGCACCCACTCATATAATTATCTAGCCGACCACCTGGAGCTACCGTCTCCAAGTAGTCAGGTCACTACTACTTAAGGAATTAGTACGGCAACTGACCTGGTAGTACAAGCTAGTCAGGTCCAAACTCACACCCACCCACACCCACTCATGTATTTATCTAACCTATTTTAAAACTACACAACGTCATAGCATCTATGACGGTACTCGGAGTTTATTCCACTCATCCACAACTCTATTACCAAACCATTGCTTTCCTATATCCTTCCTGAATCTGAACTTTTCCAACTTGAAACCATTGCTGCGAGTCCTGTCTTGGCTGGATATTTTCAGCACGCCATTTACATCCCCTTTATTTATTCCTGTTTTCTATTTTTTTTTTATTAACACATCGGCCGATTCCCACCAAGGCAGGTGGCCCGAAAAGAAAAACTTTCATCATCATTCACTCCATCACTGTCTTGCCAGAGGGTGCTTTACACTACAGTTATAAAACTGCAACATTAACACCCTCCTTCAGAGTGCCGGCACTGTACTTCCCATCTCCAGAACTCAAGTCCGGCCTGCCGGTTTCCTGAATCCCTTCATAAATGTTACTTTGCTCACACTCCAACAGCACGTCAAGTATTAAAACCATATGCCTCCATTCACTCCTATCAAATACGCTCACACATGCTTGCTGGAAGTCCAAGCCCTCGCACACAAAACTTCCTTTACCCTCCCTCCAACCTTTCCTAGGCCGACCCCTACCCCGCCTTCCCTCCACTATAGATTTATACACTCTGAAGTCACTCTGTCTCGTTCCATTCTCTCTACATGTCCAAACCACCTCAACAACCCCTATTTATACACCTCAATCATATCCCCCCTAATTCTACGCCTTTCTAGCGAGTGCAGATTCAGGGCCCTCAGTCTATCCTCATAGGGAAGATTTCTGATACATGGGATCAACTTTGTCATCCTCCTCTGTACGTTTTCCAGTGCATTTATATCCATTCTGTAATACGGTGACCAGAACTGTGCAGCATAATCTAAATGAGGCCTAACCAAAGATATATAGAGTTGAAGAACAACCTGAGGACTTCTATTATTTATATTTCTTGATATGAAGCCAAGGATTCTGTTAGTTTTATTGCGAACACTTATGCACTGTTGTCTTGGCTTCAGATTACTACTAACCAGAACTCCTAAATCCTTCTCGCAATCACAAGTAATAAGATCTACATTATTCAGTTTATATGTGGCATTGTTATTATCCTGCCCAACATTTAGAACTTTGCATTTGTTTACATTAAACTGCATCTGCCACTTCTCCGACAACTGCATCAGTCTATTCAAATCATCCTGGAGTGCTCTAATGTCCTCATTTGAATGAATTGGACGGCCTATTTTGGTGTCATCAGCAAATTTACTTATGTTGCTATTTATTCCCTCATCTATGTAGTTTATGTAAATTGTAAACAACAGGGGGCCCAAAACTGACCCCTGTGGAACACCGCTTGAGACGTGCCCCCATTCTGATTTCTCTCAATTTATTCAAACTCTCTGCCGCCTATTTGTCAACCATGCCTCTACCCAGGAAAAAAATTCTCCTATTCCGTGTGCCTTAAGTTTCCTCAGTAGCCTCTGATGTGGAACTTTATCGAAAGCCTTACTGAAGTCCATATACACAATATCATATTCATTACCATGATCTACCTCCTCAAACACCTTAGTGAAAAAAGTTAGTAAATTCGTAAGACAGGAACGCCCCTTTGTAAAACCGTGTTGAGATTCATTAATCAATTTATGCTTTTCAAGATAGCTACAAATTGCCTCGGCAGTTATTGACTCCATAAATTTATCAACTATGGAGGTAAGGCTTATTGGTCTATAGTTCGAAGCTAAGGACCTGTCACCTGCCTTGTAAATAGGTATTACATTTGCCCTTTTCTACTTGTCTGGCACTATGCCAGTTTGAAGTGATATATTGAAAAGATTTGCCAAAGGTTTGCTAAGTTCCTCTTTACATTCCTTTAAAACTCTTGCAAACAGTTCATCAGGGCCTGGGGATTTGTTAGATTTTAATTTCTCTATTTGTCTGAGGACCATGTCACTAGTTACCCCAATCGAGCATAGTCTATTATCTTCCTGTTCTACATAATTTATTATTTCTGGAATTCTGCTAGTATCTTCCTGAGTAAAAACTGAGAGGAAGTAAGTATTGAAAATTTCACACATATCCTTATCACTGTCCGTGATCTGTCCTGAGTTACTCTTAAGTGGGCCTATCTTGTCCCTAATCTTACTTCTGTATACCTGAAAGAACCCTTTTGGGTTAGTCTTCGAATCCCTTGCGACCTTAGCCTCATAATCCCTTTTTGTTTTTCTTATTCCTTTTTTTATTTCTCTCTTTAATTGATAATATTGATTTCTTATCTGTCCATCCCCTCTTTTGATACGCCTATATATGCCTCTCTTTCTACCAATGAGATGTTTTAATCTATTGTTCATCCATTTAGGATCATTTTTGTTAGATCTAATTTCCCTACTTAGAACAAAAGTTGTCTGGGCATATTGGCAACCAAAACCACCTACCTGACCCATAGTCAGGTCATCCCAATTTAGCCCACCTAGGTAATTTCTCAGCCCCATGAAGTCGGCTACACGAAAGTCTGGAACAGAGACTTGATTGCAGTTACCTGGGTAATTCATGATATATTAAAACTAAGTGATTTGTGATCGCTTTCTCCAAGCTCTTCATTAACCTCAAGATTATTAATTAGTGATTCTTTGTTAGCAAGAAACAAATCAAGCAAATTGCTACCTCTAGTTGGTTCTGCCACAAACTGTTTAAAAAACAATCCTGAATCGTATCAAGAAAGTCACTAGACTCAAGATTACTTGTACTTACACAACTGGATTTAAACTATTGGACTCACACCTTTGTACTTACACTACTGGACTTACACTATTAAACTTATACTCTTGGGAACTCCTAAAATCTTCAAATTAAAATACCTTAAATGAAAAGCTAGATAGACTACAATAAATGTAGTAAAAGAGAGAACGTTGAAGAAACTCTTGATCAGCTGGACGGAAGATAAACATTGTCGTAGTATACAATGAAACACCTGGATAATACTTAAGTATCAATATTATAATGGTATGCAACACCGACAAGTAGATTAGTAAGACACATATGCAACTGTATCTTTATTCCGACACATACCGACTTGACATGAGAGTAGATGTGCAAGAAGACAGTGCTGGTAGACTTGACATGACAGTAGATGTGCAAGAAGACAGTGCTGGTAGACTTGACATGACAGTAGATGTGCAAGAAGACAGTGCTGGTAGACTTGACATGACAGTAGATGTGCAAGAAGACAGTGCTGGTAGACTTCTTCAGTGTAATACAGAGGAGCAGCATCAATGGTCTTGTGTAGGTGAAATGTTGCGTAATAAAGATACCTGACAGTTAGAGAAGTATCTTACTTATCAATACTTAAGTACTCAGGATAAACACAGGATGGTTAATACCCCCTCTGTGTGTGTGTGTGTGTGTGTGTGTGTGTGTGTGTGTGTGTGTGTGTGTGTGTACTCACCTAATTGTACTCACCTAATTGTACTCACCTAATTGTGGTTGCAGGGGTCGATACTCAGCTCCTGGCCCCGCCTCTTCGCTGTCTGCTACTGGGTCTCTGCTCTCCCTGCTCCATGAGCTTTATCATACCTTGTCTTAAAACTATGTATGGTTCCTGCCTCCACTATATCTTTCTCTAGTCCATTCCACTTCCTGACTACTCTGTGGCTGAAGAAATGTTTCCTGACATCCCTTTGACTCATCTGAGTCTTCAGCTTCCAGTTGTGTCCCCTTGTTTCTGTGTTCCCTCTCTGAAACAACCTGTCACTATCTACCTTGTCAATTCCCCGCAGTATTTTGTATGTCGTTATCATGTCTCCTCTGACCCTTCTTTCCTCCAGTGTTGTTAGTCCTATTTCCCTCAACCTTTCTTCATAAGACAGACCCCTGAGTTGTGGAACTAACCTTGTCGCAAACCTTTGCACTTTCTCTAGTTTCCTTACGTGCTTGACCAGGTGTGGGTTCCAGACTGGTGCTGCATATTCTAGTATGGGCCTGACGTACACGGTGTACAGTGTCTTGAACGATTCCTTGTTAAGGTAACGGAACGCTAATCTAAGGTTTGCCAGACGCTTATATGCTGCCGCAGTTATTTGGTTGATGTGTGCCTCCGGAGACGTGCTAGGCGTTATACTCACTCCAAGGTCTTTCTCCTTTGCCGAGGTTTGTAGCCTTTGTCCGCCTAGCTTGTACTCTGTCAGCGGTCTTCTTTGCCCTTCTCCGATCCTCATGACTTTGCATTTGGAGGGATTGAATTCGAGAAGCCAACTGCTAGACCAGATGTCGAGCTTGTCCAGGTCTGTTTGCAGCCCTGCCTGGTCCTCTTCCGATGTGATTCTCCTCATTATTTTCACATCATCCGCGAATAGAGACACTTCTGATTCTATCCCGTCCGTCATGTCATTTACATATACCAGGAATAACACTGGTCCTAGGACTGACCCCTGCGGTACTCCGCTCGTCACAGGCGCCCACTGTGATACCTCACCACGCACCATGATCCGTTGTTGCCTCCCTTTGAGGTATTCCCTGATCCATTCCAGTGCCCTTCCTGTTATACCTGCTTGTGTGTGTGTGTGTGTGTGTGTGTACTCACCTAGTTGTACTCACCTAGTTGTGGTTGCAGGGATCAAGTCACAGCTCCTGGCCCCGCCTCTTCACTGGCCGCTACTGGGTCACTCTCCCTGCGCCATGAGCTTTATCATACCTCATCTTAAAGCTATGTATGGTTCCTGCCTCCATTACATCTCTTGCTAGACTATTTCACTTCCTGACTACTCTATGACTGAAGAAATACTTCCTAACATCCCTTTGACTCATAGGAGTCTTCAACTTCCAATTGTGACCCCTTGTTTCTGTGTCCCCTCTCTGGAACATCCTGTCTCTGTCCACCTTGTCTATTCCACGCAGTATTTTGTATGTCGTTATCATGTCTTCCCTAACACTCATGTCCTCCAGTGTCGTCAGGCCGATTTCCCTTAGCCAGGAACTAACCTTGTCGCAAACCTTTGCTCTTTCTCAAATTTCTTGACGAGCTTGACCAGGTGTGGGTTCCAAACTTGTGCTGCATACTCTAGTATGGGCCTGACGTACACGGTGTATAGTGTCTTGAACGATTCCTTACTAAGGTATCGGAACGCTATTCTCAGGTTTGCCAGTCGCCCGTATGCTGCAGCAGTTATCTCGTTGATGTGTGCTTCAGAAGACGTGCTCGGTGTTATACTCACCCCAAGAAGCCAGTTACTGGACCAGGTGTCCAGCCTGTCCAGGTTTCCTTGAAGTCCTGCTTGATCCTCATCTGATTTAATTATCCTCATTAATTTCACATCATCTGCGAATAGGGACTCTTCTGAGTCTATCCCTTCCGTCATGTCATTCACATATACCAAAAATAGCACTGGTCCTAGGACTGACACCTGTGAGACCCCGCTCGTCACAGACGCCAACTGTGATACCTCATCACGTACCACTTGTACTCACCTAGTTGTGGTTGCAGGGGTCATGTGTGTGTGTGTGTGTACTCACCTAGTTGTGGTGCAGTGGGGTCTGAGTCACAGCTCCTCGCCCCGCCTCTTCACTGGCCGCTACTCGGTCACTCTATCCGCTCCATGAGCTTTATCATACCTCTCCTTAAAACTATGTATGGATACTGCCTCTACTACATCACTTTGTGTGTGTGTGTTTGTGTGTGTGTGTGTGTTTGTGTGTTTGTGTGTGTGTTTGTGTGTGTGTGTCTGTGTGTGTGTTTGTGTGTGTGTGTGTGTCGCTTTAGGAGAATAAAATTTCACACAACTTTTTACATAAACGGTCAAACCTGCGGCAATAAACTTACATTTCACTCTCCAACGTCATCGAATTATGTGGCAGCTTTTGTGAAGGTTTGAAGCTTAGCCACTCAGTGTTTTGAAAGATATTTCAGTCATTCCAGGATGGTGTTAATGATTTCAATAACTTTAGTCACAGGACACGTTAACATGCCAATTGTTCCATGAATATGGTTCTCGTTATCGTACAAAAACACTGAAAGTTTGAAGCCGATTGGATGAGGCGTTCTTGAGTTATGAGAGAAATAATTTATAACAATTGGACGAAGAAAAAAATAAAGAAAAAATCCGGCATCTTCTTAATACCTAAAAATAATTCCGTCAATCTTTTTAAAGCCTCCCTTCAGGGTTACCTAATAAAGTGGACACAGTTCAATGAATGTGAATTATAATTTTTAATCTGCTTTAGTTATCGGCAGTTTTGCATCCTCCGGTACTGATGTTATTTGATAGAAGTGAGAGACAGTATGATTCCACAACATGTCACTGAGGCACAACCTGACCTGACCCAGTGACAACAACTTCATGCTCTACCACAAATGGTATATCTTTAAGATAACGACCTGATAAATACGTTCACCTCTACAACCGCGTAATTATGGAAGGCAAAAATCAACACTTGTATTAAATAAAGCAAAGAAGACGCTGCAAATTATCTTATGAACGGTAAAGAGTTGCTAGAAAAATAAATATTAAATACGTCTCTCTCACTTTTTTCACATCTTGACTTCTGTGACATCTATATTATAACTTGGCTGGCAGGTCTTCTTAATCTCTTGTTCACTGAGCTTTTATTTACTAGTATGTTAACCTTCTGTTCCAGTGTTTTAATTGATTGTTATTGTATGTTGATGTATGATACTTGAGTGTTGATGTTCTGTTGTATGTTACTGTATAGTTCTTCTGTTTTACGGTACAGTTCTCTTGTGTTGTTGTACTGTTCTCGGAGTTAATGTATTGTTTTATGTATTACTGTACTAGTTTGTCATTTTACTGTATTGCCTTGTGTAACCACATTTTTTAATGTTATTGTACTTATGCGTCACTGTATTGTTTCATTATATTCCGGTACTGTTCTTGAGTGTTACTGTACTTTATGTATGTTACCGTACTGTTCTTACCTGTTTGAATATCGTTGTTTTGTGTTATTGTATTGTTCTGTGTAACTGCACTGTCTTTGTGGTTTATGGTGCTCTTTTTTATTTGTCACTGAACTGTTCTTGCTTGTCACTTTAATTTTCTCCCAAGTTACCATTCTTGTATTATGACGTAGTGTTCTTTTATGTTGTATTTTCCTATGACATCTCCCACAATAGTTTCCCCCATATTGTCAGTCATGTCTCCCAGAACAGTTAAGTCGACTCAAAATTCCCAAAACATTCACTTAATTCTCAGAATCCATATCCCACTCTCATCCACACCTATCTCCTCTATATGATTTTAATACAAAAAACACGATTCATAATACACAAAAATAATATCACTCCAGGAATAAAGTTGACTATCATGTTAGTCTCGATTTTTTGACAGAAAAGATTTTATCAGGCTGTCCTTCAGACCCGGCAAATTCGACTCAATGTTTGTCTCCTATACTGGTGTTTTATGCACTATATGTTGCTGTTCTATGCACTATATGTTGCTGTGCTGTACCTTCGCAAAACTTGCAACAGAATTATATTACTTTACAAAAATGCAATTATTTTTATGTTTTTTTTTTATGTTATGTTGATCCATACATCCCCTTCCCTTTGTAGTCTCTGTCTGTTCTTCGTTACTTAAACTTTGTCTTCCACATCACTTTGTAAATCACAGTTGTGATATACACATTTTCCTGGTATACTCAGTAGACAATACACAAATATCTACTGTTTATATTGCTTAAATTTTTTTACAATTCTAACACTGTCTGGCTGCTGGTTTCAACAGTACGCAAACATTTGACGATTATAAACAGAGAATCACACTTCTGTTGACCCGTTAAGGATCTTTTGAAACATCACTTGTAATATGCACCTGAATAAAGACATTTTGCACAAATATGTTTACATTGAGAACAATTTCCTTAAAGAAAAGTTTATGAAATAATGTATATATTTTAACTTGTGTTATTACTTCAGTATGTTTAGTGTCAGAACTCTGTTTGAGGGCGAGGGTTGCTTATGTAGTCTAACACTGTAGACTATGTTAGTGTTATAAGACTTAGTCTTTGTTTGTATCTCTACACTGTATTGTGTGAAGCCTTTGATGAGACGATATACACACACTGTGGGAACTCAGTGTAGTGTGTTAGTGAGTTGTACACCCAGACACTTGTCTGAGTTTTAAGAGTTTTGTGCGATGGAGCTAAATTAATATAATTAGTCTTGTGTTAATCTTTGACAGTTTGATTAACTTACAGTTGGTGTCTGGGTTGACACGTCACTGGTTTCTGAAGGAGTGTCAGTGTTTGCACACTTGATTTACATATGTACATGTGTGTGTGTTTGTGTGTGTAGTGTAGAGGTAGAAGTGTGAGGTGTGGGTGCGTGTGTATTTGTGTTTATATACTTGAAATATTGAAAGTAGAGGATTTTATATGCATTATTGAGTAAATGCATGTGTATGTTTGATACAGAGGATTGTGTGTGTGTGTTGCTTTATTCGTGCGTCTGTATGTGTTGTGTGTGTGTAGGATGTGGATGTGGAAATACAGAACTGAGTGTATAGAAGAATGCGCGCTTGTGAACCTTAACGTACTATGAAAATAAAGAATATCAGTAAAAAGAAAGATAACTACAATATTAGATAACAGAACACAAGGTTCACACACCGACATAACTACGAATAAAACGTTCACAAATCCACAAATAATTGAACAAGCTAATAACTAGGTACAGTATTAAATATAAATATATGTTCAAAATATTCATTGAGGCCACTCCTTGGGGGCTAACGAATAGAGTTCTCCCTTGCCTCGTATCGACGTTCGTCTTCCAGATGGATGTTATTACAAGACAAATATTTCTGCGTGTCCTCCTAATAACTTACATACGTATATTGATATTAATAATGTGTAAATATCTTTATGGACAGTGCTTCAAGGTGGCTAAAACTGCTGCCCTCAGGAAGTGTGAAGGTTACCTGGAGCCATGGACCGGTGGATGGACTTCAGACCTCAGGATTGTGAAGTGTAATACCTGGAACCGGACCTGGTAGACTGTACCTCAGGGAATGGTGAAGGTAATACTGGAACCACGGACCTAGGGTGGAACTGCTGACCTCAGGGAAGTGGTGAAGGGTGAATACCTGGAACCGTGGACCTGGGGTGGGACTGCTGACCTCAGGGAAGTGGTGAAGGGTGAATACCTGGAACCACGGACCTGGGGTGGGACTTGCTGACCTCAGGGAAGTGGTGAAGGGTGAATACCTGAAACCGCGGACCTGGGGTGGGACTGCTGACCTCAGGGAAGTGGTGAAGGGTGTATACCTGGAACCACGGACCTGGGGTGGGACTGCTGACAACTGGGGGGAGGGACTGGGTGAGGAATGAAAAATATCGAAAAAAAAAATTCCAGAACTTCAGGGGAAGGGAAGACATCCGGGGGCCCACGGATGAATTCCTAGACACTTGAACCTGGGGAAGGTAAGATTACTGAGTGTAGGATAGGAAGTGGGAAGGGAGAATATCTGAGGGGACACAGATGGACTCCTGGACACATTAACCTGGGGAAGGTAGGATAGTTTAGGATAGGATGTTGGGAAGGGAGAATATCAGAGGGGACACAGATGGATTCCTGGACACATGAACCTGGGGAAGGTAGGATAGTGTAGGATAGGAAGTGGGGAAGGGAGAATATCTGAGGGGACACAGATGGACTCCTGGACACATGAACCTGGGGAAGGTAGGATAGTGTAGATAGGAAGTGGGGAAGGGAGAATATCTGAGGGGACACAGATGGACTCCTGGACACATGAACCTGGGGATGGTAGGATAGGAGTGGGAAAGGGAAAATATCTGAGGGATACAGATGGACTCCTGGACACATGAACCTGGGAAAGGTAGGATAGGAGATAAGATGGGAAGGGAGAATATCTGAGGGGACACAGATGGACTCCTGGACACATGAACCTGGGGAAGGTAGGATAGTAGATAGTATGGAGGAAATATCTGGACACTGACTCTGGACACAGAATTTGGGAAGGGAGAATATCTGAGGGGACACAGATGGACTCCTGTAGACAAGAACTTGGGAAAACCTTCAAAAACACAGTGAGGGGGGACCTTAAAGACGAACCACTGGCCTCCTGGCAGGGTCTGGTAACTGAGAGATACTACTACTACTACTACTACTACTATTACTACTATTATTATTAGTTTCATCTGCTCGTGTTCACCTAGCAGTAACTAGGTACCCGGTATAGTATGTCAGCTAGGTGTGTAATAGTCGTATCATGTACTTGTAGATTATTATTATAATATATAATTAATAACCTAAGAGCTTTATCAAAGTAAGCTGATAAGCTGTATTTTTGTTCAAACATAAGTGACGTTATCCTTATCTCTAAATGACATCACACATTATCTAAGACTCACAGTGACGTCACACATTGTCAAAGATTCACAGTGATATCGTTATCTAATACTAACAGTGACATCACACATTCTTATCTAAGAGTCATTGACGTCACACATCGTTATCTAAGACTCACACATCACTCAGTGACATCACTCATCGTTATCCATCGTTATCTTACCTATCTTATCTATCTGGCCTAGTGGCTTACGTTTAGAAGCTTATATATTATATATATATATATATATATATATATATATATATATATATATATATATATATATATATATATATATGTTATATATATTATATTTATTATGTAGAAGAATATGATCAAGTTTCAATAAGAATGGCCAACAAACAACTGAGAAAAAAAAATATTTACTCATTTTACAAATGGCAGCACGATATGTTGTGTTGAACTGTGTCAAACGCCTGGAGTTTTGAGACTCTGTGACCGCGGGTTCGAACCCCACCCGTGGTATGGTTTTTTAGGGTGACAACAGTAAGACAGAGAGAGAGGTTGATAGATTACATTTTCTTGACTGTAAAAGGCGTTTGACACAGTTCAACACAACATATCGTGCTGCCATTTGTCAAAATGTCAGTTGTTTGTTGGCCATTCTTATTGAAACTTGATCATATTCTTTTACATATATATATGCTTCTAAACGTACACCAAAAATAAAAGAAATTGGGGAAAAATAAAGTATTTGAACGGAAATTGCCCCATTTACCCCTTAGAGTGTTAGTCTGGCGGAAGGTAAGTTTGATGTCCAAGGAACAGAGAGAGTTGTTGAGATTAAAGAGACCAGAGATGTAGGGAAGGCAGAGGACAGGAGAGTTCCCAGGAGTAGAGGGTTTAGGAGAGAAGAAAGTCCGTTTAGCACGAGAGAAAGCAGAGTCTATGAAATGGGAAGGGTAAGCTCATGGAAGGCACTGTAATGGATCAGGGAATATCTGTCAGGAAGACAACATGGTAAGTGACGAAGTGTCAGAGTGGGCGCCTGTGACGAGCAGGGATTCACAGAGGTCAGTCCTAGGACCGGTGCTGTTTCTGGTATATGTGAAGGACGTGATGGAAGGAATAAACTCAGAAGTGTCCCTGTTTGCAGATGATGTGAAGTTGATGAGAAGAATTCAGTCGGACGAGGACCAGGCAGAACTACAAAGGGATCGGGACAGGCTGCAGGCCTTTTCCAGAAACTGGCTCCTGGAGTTTAACCCCATCAAGTGCAAAGTCATGAATATTGGGGAAGAGCAAACAAGTCCACAGAGTACAGTCTAAGGGGGCCGGTGAGTATAACACCAGGCACATCTCCTGAGGCGCACATCAACCAAATAACTGCTGCAGCATACGGGAGCCTAGCAAACCTAAGAATAACATTCCGACATCTCAATATGGAATCGTTCAGGACCCTGTACACCGTGTACGTTAGGCCTATATTGGAGAATGCAGCACAGGTTTGGAACCCACACTTAGACAAGTACGTTTGCAACAAGAATGATTAGAGAAAGTGCAAAGGATTGCAACAAGACTAGTCCTGGAGCTAAAGGGCATGTCCTACGAGGAGAGGATAATCGACCTGACGACACTGGATAGAGAGTGATGGATTGCTGGTGAGGGTAATGGACTGGTGGTGAGGTTGATGGACTGGCGGTGAGGGTGATGGATTGGTGATGAGGGCGATGGACTGGTGGTGAGGATGATGGTGATGGCGGGTGAGGGTGATGCAGTAGTGGTGAGGGTGATGGAGTTGTGGTGAAAGTGATAGACTGGTGGTGATGGTGACGGACTGTTGGTGAAGGTGATGGACTGGTGGTGAGGGTGATGGACTGGTGGTGAGGGTGATGGACTGGTGGTGAAGGTGATAGACTGGTGGTGAAGGTTAGGGATTGGTGACAGTGATGGACTGATGGTGAGGGTGATGGATTGGTTTTGAGAGTGATGGATTGCTGGTGAGGGTAATGGACTGGTGGTGAGGGTGATGAGCTGGTGGTGAGGGTGATGGCCTAGTGGTGAGGGTGATGGATTGCTGGTGATGATGGATTGCTGGTGAGAGTGATGGATTGGTGTTGAGGGTGATGGATTTGTGGTGAGAGTGATGGATCGGTGGTGAGGGTTATGGACTAGTGGTGAGGGTGATGGATTGCTGGTGGAGATGGACTGGTTTTGAGGGCGATGGAATGGTCATGAGGGTGATGGATTGGCGGTGAGAGTGATGGATTGGTGGTGAGAGTGATGGACTGGTGGTGAGGGTGATTGTGAGACCTGTACCCACTCTGCCTGAGGTACCCCAGCAAGTGAGCCCGTCTCCTGTATTATCCCAGTGCTTAACAAAATAGGGAATAGCAAAAGAAGGTACAAATAAAAATGGGAACTATGGCTGTCGTTTACTTAATAACATAAAGAACGAGAATACATTATATCCTGACAGAGAATTACATACAATAACCATTGACCTATGAGACTTATTACCAGGGGGAAGGATAGATGTTATCAGTAACACGGACTTATACTCACTCTTAATTCACCAACCAGCTGACCCGAGATTCGCAACGCGTGGCCCACTGCACACCCGCTGTCCAGAGACCTGCTCACTGGACCTGTCACCCACCTCTCTGTCTCCTCTAGTCGTTTTCATGACCTTATATGGTGCTCAAAGCATCCCCCTTTCCCATAAGGTGTAGACCACGTGTTACGACCTGACGCCAGGCAAGAACAAAAGATCTGAGGCTTAAGTATGGAGGTGTGGCTGACAGCTATTTGCCAAGGTAAGGTGTGGGTAATTAGCTGGACCTGACAACCACACTAACTACATCACATCCTCCTTTCTCCCCGGTTTAAAATATCTGAGAACTAGGACAATTTGTCCTAAGTTATTAGAAGATTTTAATCCTAACCCCTTAATTCTACTACAATACAATATAAAATTACACATATCAGCATAATTCTAGCAGAGGAAACGAATAACAATGAGTTTCTGGTGCGAAACCTCCTTATCACCTTTTCCCCTTAGTATCTGGCTCCAGTACCTTTCTGTACTTTACTAGAAATAAACTAGCTTCTGTAGTCACCCTCGCTAATTAACCATTGAGCCAAACCTCGTAAGGTTTTCTGGTGTAGAAAGTGTGCTGTGAGGTCTACTTAAGCAGCCACACCTGCCCTTGGTAAATAGCTGTCAGACACGTCTCTCGGATTAAGGCTCAGGTCTTTTGTCTTTTGGACTAGCGTCAGGTCAAAGCACATGGTGCACTCCTCATTGGGGGGATGCTTGGAGGACCATATAAGGCCGAGGAAACAACTAGAGAGGGACATTCTGGCGGAGCTCTGGCCTGTGTGCGGAGCTCTGGGCTGGAGACATTCTGGCGGAGCTCTGGCCTGTGTGCAGAGCTCTGGGCTGGAGACATTCTGGCGGAGCTCTGGCCTGTGTGCGGAGCTCTGGGCTGGAGACATTCTGGCGGAGCTCTGGCCTGGTGCGGAGCTCTGGGCTGGAGACATTCTGGCGGAGCTCTGGCCTGTGTGCGGAGCCTGGGCTGGGGACATTCTGGCGGAGCTCTGGCCTGTGTGCGGAGCTCTGGGCTGGAGACATTCTGGCGGAGCTCTGGCCTGTGTGCGGAGCTCTGGGCTGGAGACATTCGGGCAGAGCTCTGGCCTGTGTGCAGAGCTCTGGGCACGAGATTCTAGCAGAGCGGCTGCCGGTGTGCAGAGCTCTGGGAGAGAGCTGCTGTAGAGTCTCTGGAGGAGACTGTTGGAGACACTGGGCAGAGTTCTGTTGGAGCAGATCTTGGGACCTGTGGCTAGAAGTGTGACTGAGTTCCTGTGGTGAACTGTCCTCTGAACTATATTGTAAGTTATATTCTGTTTCGTCAGTTGATTGTATTCCCTGTCTCCCTGCTTATATGTACAATCCCCATTTATCTAAACCCAATAGTGTTCTCCTGTTCCCAAATATATTATTGTACAAGGACTTAAATAAACTGTGTTTGAGTGGAATAGTAATATTCACTGTCCCCGTTATATTCTTTATGATTATATTTTATTTTAGGTAGAGAGAGGGTGAGTAGTGTTAGGTGGTAATGAGAGGCGATGGTATAATCCCAGTGACCTCACATTACCTCCGCTCCTGTCAACCTCACCTCTCCTACCTACTCACTCCCTCCCTTTACTCCCCAATCCCCCATTATCCCGTAAATTCCTTACCCCCCTTCATGACATGATGGACTGGTGGTGGGGGTGATGAATTGGTGGTGAGGATGATAGACTGGTGGTAAGGGCAATGGAATGGTGGAGAGGGTGATGGATTGGTGAGAATGATGGACTGGTTGTGAGGGTGATGGACTGGTGCTGAGGGCGATGGACTGGTGCTGAGGGCGATGGACTGGTGGTGAGAGTCATGGATTGGAGATGAGGGTGATGGACTGGTGGTGAGGGTGATGGACTGGTGTTGAGGGTGATGGACTGTTGGTGAGAGTGATGGAATGGTGAGAGTGATGGACTGATGGTGAGGGTGATGGATTGCTGGAGAGGGTGATGGATTGGTTATGAGAGTGATAGATTGCTGGTGAGGGTAATGGACTGGTGGTGAGGATGATGGATTGGTGGTGAAATTGATGGACTGGTGATGAGAGTGATGGATAGGTGTTGAGCATGATTGACTGGTGGTGAGAGTGATGGACTGGTGGTGAGAGTGATGGACTGGTGGTGTGAGCGATGAACTGGTAGTGAGTTTGATGGACTGGTGGTGATGGGTGATGGATTGGTGGTGAGGGTGATGGCCTAGTGGTGAGGGTGATGGATGGGTGGTGAGGGTGATGGACTGGTGGTGTGAGTGATGGACTAGTGGTGAGAGTGATGAACTGTTGGTGAATGTGGACTGGTGACGAGGGTGATGGACTATTTGTGAGGGTGATGGACTGGTGGTGAGGGTGATGGAATGGTGGTGAGAGTGATGGAGTGATTATGAGGGTAGACTGGTGATGAGGGTGATGGACTGGTTGTGAGGGTGATGGATTGGTGATGAGGGCGATGGACTGGTGGTGAGGATGATGGTGATCTAGAAGATGATGGTGATGGCTGGTGAGGGTGAGAGTGATGGAGTAGAGGTGAAGGTGATGGACTGGTGGTGAGGGTGATGGACTGGTGCTGAGGGTGATGGACTGGTGGTGAGAGTGATGGACTGGTGACAGTGATGGACTGATGGTGAGGAGGGTCGTGAGGGTGATGGATTGGTGGTGAGAGTGATGGATTTGTGGTGACAGTGATTGATTGGTGGTGAGGTTGATGGACAATGGTGAGGGTGATTGACTGGTGGTGAGGGTGATGGACTGGTGGTGAGGATGATGGAGTGGTGGTGAAAGCGATGGACTGGTGACAGTTATGGACTGAAGGTGAGGGTGATGGATTGCTGGTGAGGGTAATGGACTGGTGGTTAGGATGATTGTCTGGTGGTGATGGATTGCTGGTGAAATTGATGGATCACTGGTGAGAGTGATGGATTGCTGGTGAGAGCGATAGAATGGTAGTGCGGGTGATGGATTGGTGGTGAAATTGATGGATCAGTGGAGAGAGTGATGGATTAATGGTGAGGGTGATGGACTGGTGGTAAGAGTGATGGATCGGTGGTGAGGGATATGGAATAGTGGTGAGGGTGATGGATTGCTTTTGAAGGTGACGGACTGGTTTTGAGGGCGATGGAATGGTCGTGAGTGTGATGGATTGGTGGTGAGAGTGATGGGTTGGTGGTGAGAGTAATGGATTGGTGGTAAGAGTAATGGATTGGTGGTGAGAGTGATGGATTGGTGGTGCGGATGATGGACTATTGGTGAGGTGATAGTGGTAGTGAGATATAGGTTGTAAAAAGGGAGCAATAAAAATAGTAGTAAAGGTGATAGTTAGTGAAATAGACTTTTTAAGAGTGATGGAAGTTAGTGCAAAACGACAGACTTTAGTAAAATGATAGACTAGTAGGTAAATGTAATGAACTAGTAGTAACAATGGACTAGTAGAAAAGGGTTAAGAACTAAATTTTAAAAAGATGTGGATTAATAAAAGCAATAAACTGGTAAAAAAAGAAAATAGTAATAATAGTACTAAGTAAGGGAAACTAGACTGTAAGTAATGGGCTTAGTGGTAATGGAATCGTAGAAGGGGTTATGAACTAGAAATAAGGAATTAATGAACTTATGGTAAAAATGATAGATCAGTAGAAAAGGGAATATAGACTAAAGTAAAGGTGATAATTACTGGTAAAAAGTAATGAACGGGTTTAAAAAAAGGGAATAGTCGTGAGTGTTATAGTTTAGGGTAGAAGTGATGAATTAATGAAGTGAACAAACGATAAAGGTAGAAGGTAGTGGGGAGGATAGATAAGGGGGAAAGGGTGATATTTGTTAGTGAAAAGTGAACTGGTAACAATGGTTTTAAAAACTGGTTGTAAGTGATATTAGTATTAAAAGGGTGATGGACTGAGTAGTAGATGATGGACTAGTGAAGGTGGACTGATAATGAAGTATGGAGCTGAATTGTAAAGATGATGTTAAAGAAAAGTGATAGACTGGTAGTAAAGGTAATGGACTTAGTTTGAAGTGATAGACTGTTGGTAAAGTGATGGAATAGTAGTAAGGGGCAATGTGGAAAAATAGATTGCGGGAAGGTGATGAATTAGTTTGTAATGAAGTTACTGGTAAGAAAGGGAAACTGGTAGTAAGTATGAACTGAAAAGTGATGATAAGTGTGAACTTTATAATTGACTAGTAGTAGAAATATCTAGTAATGAAAGTAATGGAATAATGTAAACATAATTAACTAGTGGTAAAAGTAATGGACCTAGTGGTAAAAAGGGGAATAGACTATTGGTTGACGATGAACTTTTAGTGATTTGATGGACTGGGTTAACTTGAACTGGTGGTGGGGGGAAAAATGGATTGGTGGTAAGGGTGATGGCCTAGTAAAAAAGGGTGATGAATGGGTGGTGGGGGTTATGGACTGGTGGTTGGTAATGTACTATTTAAAAAATTTGATGAACTTTTGAATGGGCAAGACAATGTGATAGACTATTTGTGAAAGTGATAGATTGGCAGTGGTGATAGAATAGTGGTAGAAGTGGAAGTGATTATGGTGGAACTGTAAGGGTGATAGCCCAATTTTGTGAGAAAAAATGAATTGGTATTGAGGCAATGGACTTGTAAAGGGAAATGTAATCTAAAATAATTATGATAGCTAGTGAGATAAAGTAAATAGTAAAGTGAAAAGTGATGAACTGGTAGTGAGTGATAGACTAGTAAGTGATGGACTTATAGTAAAGTGATGAATTCTAATGAAAGGGGAGGGAATTTTAAGAAGGGAAATTCGGGAAAAAAGTAATGGACTGGTAGTAACTAGTGAGAAGGTAACAGGCTGGTAAAAAAGTGATGGAAAAAATAGTAGTGATAGTTACTTTGAAAATAATGTTAGTGGTAAGTGATGAATCAGTGGTAGAAGGGAAATCGGTGGTAAAAGGGCTTATGGACTAGTAGTGAGAAAAATGAATTGCTGGTAAAAGGTGATAGACTGGTTTAAGGGCGATAGAATAGTCGTAAATTAAATTATTTGTCAGTAAAAAGGGAATTGAGTGGTGAAGTGATGGATTCGTAGTGAGGGTGATGGACTGTCGTAGTGATAATTGTTAGTGAAAATATGGAGGTGGTAGTAGAAGGAATGAATAGTGGAAAAAGGTATGAAGTTGGTGAAATGATAGACTGTTGAAAATGGAAACTGAGTACTAAAGCATTAATTGGTTTTAAAATGAAAAAGACAAAGGGACAATGATAGACCAGTAAACAATGATAGACTGGTAGTCATGTTTGGGAGTGATTTGGTTGGGTGATGCCTAATTGTGAGTAATGATTGATGTGATGATGAATCCCGTAGTAGAATGTAATCGCTGGTAGTGAAATGTAATCGGTGGTAGTGAGATTGACTTGTAATGAAGTGATGGGAAATGGTGGGAGTGATGGATTAGTAGTAGGTGATGAAATTTGGGTTTTAAAAGGCTGGTTGAGAAAAATGGTAATCTAAAAAATATTGGTGATAGCAGTTGAGAGTGCAGACTAGTAGTGAAGATGATAGGGAGTGGTAGGGAAAATAGACTGGTAGTGAGTGAAACTGGTTTGGGGGAAATGATGGACTGGTGCTGAGGCGTGGAATAGTTGTTAGAAGTGATGGGCATGTGGTGAAACGACCGACTGGTAGTGGTGATAGACTGGTGGTGTGATGGACCGGTGAGGACAGTGATGAAATGGTGAAAGTCATGGAAATGGTGGGGATTTTGGGTTTGCGTGCTAGCCCAATTGTGGGGGTGATTCTTAGTGGGGAAATTCTTTCCCGGGAGTAAGGGGGAAAAGGAAATTTCTGGGGAAGATGGAAATTCTTTGAAAACGTGAAAAAGGTTTTAGTGATGGGTTGGTGGGGAAATGATGAAATTGTGGGGAAAAAAATGAAATAGTGTAAAAAGGGTGATGTTAGTAAGAGAAATAAAGGAAATTTGTAGTAAAATAAAGGAAATTAGTAGTGAAGATGACTAGTAAAAGAAAATAAAAAAATTAGTAGTGAGGAAATGACTAGTAGTAAAGTGATAGTTCTGTTAAGGTGATGACTGGTCAAACGTATTCTCTTAATTGATAAATTTATAGTAAGAAGTAATTAAATGTAAATGATAAGTGGTAAAAGTAAAGAAATGTAGTAAAAACATGAAACTTGGTGAAGTTAAAAAGAGTGATAGCTAGTAGTAGTGATATCTTGTAGTAATTGTGATGCCTGGGGAATTTTTGGACTGTGATGACCGGTAAAGTGATGACTTGTGTGAAATAAGGGAAACCCCTTTTCTTAAGGTAATGAATGATGGTAGCGTAAAAAAAACTTTAATAGTAATAAAACTAGTAAAAAAAAGTAATAGACTTTGAAAAAAAATGAATAGTCCCAGTGATAGACTGTTTGTAAGATGAATTTAGTATTAAAAGTAACTGAAAATAAGTGATGACTGGTAAAGTATAAATTAAAAGGAAAAGTAATGTCAGTAGTAAATAAATCGCAAGAAAGTAAAAATGTAATCAACTAGTAGTCAAATGGCTGTAATAAGTAATAAACTGATTTGGGTAATGGGTAGTAGTAAGGCATGACTAGTTGGAAAATGTAATCAAAAAATTTAGTATTGAAGTTAAGGGTACTAGACTAATGGTAAGAATTGAAAGTAAAAGTAATGAAGTAGTAGTAGTTAAATTGAGTAAGTATGTATGGTTGTAGTGATAGACTATTATAAAGTGATAAACTAGTAGTGAGATATAGACTTTTTGTAAAAAATGACTGGTAGTAAGTGATGATTAGTGTAGTGAAAAACTGAGTGTAGAAATGATGACTGGTCTAAAAACGATGAACTGTTTAGAATGGGCATGGGGAAAGAAACGACCTACTGATAGAGTGATGAATTGCTGGTAAAAACGTGAAATGTTGTGAAAAAAATGTTGCTGGTAAAAAATTGTTGAATTGTGGTAAAGTGATGGAATGTAGTAAAAAGTGATAGACTGGTAGTAAAAAGTAATGAACTGATAGTAAAAAAAGTGATGAATTATTAAATGAAAAATAAAACTAGTAAGTAAGTTAAAAGGGAACTAATTTGAAAAGGGTGATAAAATGGTAAAAAATAATAACTGGAATAAAAAGTGATAAAATTAAAGTAAAAAAATGGGTAGTGGTAAAAGTAAAGGGGTAAATGTAAGAGAATAACTAGTAGCAAAATAAAGATGGTAGTGAAGGAAAAGACTAGTAGTGTGATAAATTTCGTAAAAAGATGGGCGTTTAACGTAAACTCGCAAATGTAAAATTTAAAGGTAAGAATGGAATTAAAAGTGAGATAACTGGTAGTAGGAATGAAAAATAAATTGGACAGGGTGGGCTGGGACTGGGGGTGATGGGCTGTAGTTAGGTGTGGACTTAGAAGGGGTATGAACTGGGAGTGTATGGGACTAATTTAACTGAATATAGACTGGTAGTAAGTGATGACTGGTTGTGAGGTGATAGACTCGTAGTGACAGTGATAGACTGGTAGTGAGAGATGGTGATGTTGGTAGTGATAGACTTTTAGTTAGACGATGGACGGTAGTACGAGTGATGACTGGTAAGTGAGATGAAACTGAATTGTGAGGCATTGGTCTAGTAGTGACAGTATAAAGTATGGATTAGTGGTGATAGACTGTCGTGAGGTGATGACTAGAGTAGTTGACATTTAGTATCAGTATGACTAGTGTTGAGGTGATGGGTTTTAGTATTAGTGATGACTAGTAGAAAAGAGTATGGTAATGGTTGTAAGTAATAGTATAGACTAGTGAGGTAAACTAGTAATTGAGTGAAACTGGTAGTAGAGGTAAAATTTAATATTCTTGAAATCTTGAAGTTCTCGAAGTTCTTGAAGTTCTGAAAAGGGAAGATCATTAAGTTATGAATGCCTCACTTAGGTCCATGGCTTCAGGTGTCCATCTTGTCCCCTGAATATTCACCATCCACCACTTCCTGAGGTCACCAACACAAGGTTGAACAATAACCAAAGGACAGGACAACACCAGGACAGGACAACAACACAAGGACAGGACAACAACACAGGACAGGACAACAACACAAGGACAGGGACAACAACACAAGGATATGACAACAACACAAGTACCAGACAACAGCACACCACGAGACAGGACAACAGACACACCACAAGGACAGGACAACACACCCACAAGGAAGGACAACAACCGACAGACAGCAACCAACAGAACAACGAGAACAGTTAGATGTTATTACTGGGAGGACACGCAGAAATCTGCGCAGTAATAACATCCTCCTGGACAGCCACGACCGTAGACTACCTAGATGAGAACGTCGCTCACCCGTTAGCCCACCAAGCACTAGCCACTTAGTAAAATTTCAGATTTCTATTTATGTTTCATATTACATACATATTAATTATTAATTTATTCGATTATTTGCTTTGTGTGAGTGTATTTTCAACGTTTTTCGATATATAAATTAGTGTCCATGAGTAAACCTTCAAGTTCCATACATAAACTGTAATTAGTATTATCAGTTATTTTTTCTTGTTATTTGTCTCTTGTTTCTGCATTATACTGTTAGTGTGTGTGTTTATATATATATATATATATATATATATATATATATATATTATATATATATATATATTATATATATATATATATATATATATATATATATATATATTATATATATATATATATAAAAAAAACAAACACTTCAGAAATTTCCACATATACAATCTGAACATTCACCATCAGACCTACATATACACGAATAAATGTAGCAACATATATAATTATATGAATCAAACGTAAGCATACATTATTATATAAACACACATAATACTCTGTATCAAACATATGCATACATTCATATATGAATACACAAAATGCTCGGCGGGAGTAACAGTGTCACTCAGTGGTCACGGGTTGCAGAGTTTTCTGGCCTATCCAAGAATATTGAAGGGATTGTTGAAAGTGTTAGGGGTCAGTGAACAAGTGGAGAAGTGTAATACCAGCTGACAAAATCAGAAAAGGGAGGCGAGGGCTACAAGGGAGGCGAGGGCTACAAGGGAGGCGAGGGCTACAAGGGAGGCGAGGGCTACAGTTTATGAAAAACATTTTGAATGTGAAATCAGTGGCAGCAGTTGAGGCCTAAGAGGCGGGCGGTTGCCACAGCAGCATTACCGCAAATTCAAAAATAATAAGTGTGACTCAAGCCAGAGAGTTATTATGTGCAAGTCAAGGATAGATGAGTTAGTGCATAATAGAAAGCCATAAAGTGAGGGAATTAACTAACAAGCAGTTAGTCCTGGGATGTCTGAGGTTTTCTCAAATAAGTGTGTTCATAATAAAGGCCTAAAGTGTCCAACTGTACATCTTGTACACATATAGTTATACGCAAAAATAGCATATAACAAGTGATAAGTGTGGGGAATAAAGCTTAAAAAGGTAATGAGAAGAGATTGAAGAGAGAACAGCAGTGGAACCAGCGAGAAGGAGAGTCATCGTACATCTGCCAGTCGGGAGGGACATCACCGCTGCCAGCGTAAAGTACTATGCCTAGTTTGTGTTTGCAGGTGAAAGTTGAGTGATCAATTGGCCCTGGATCACTGGAAGCTGGGGATGGCAAACCCTGCTCCGAGTAATTATCATACATACAGCTCTTAGATTTGGAAGGAAACAATCTTGGCGGTGATAACCTTGGTAAGGTGGTGGCACGCAGTAGGGACGCCCAGTAGACTATAATAATAACAATAATAATTCAACTGATAGTATTTTAAGCACACATAGACAGGGACAAGGAAACAAAGGGATTGGGTACATAGGCAGTACATAAGTGAGTACATAAGGACACTAGGTTAAAAAAGGACTCACATGGGTGGGTACACAGCTCTGGACGGGTAGGATCCCCCCACCACCATACCTCTGCCCCTACGCCTCCCTTACTCATCCCCCTCTCCCTCTTACTGTCCACTCCCCATTCTCCCCTCCCAGGCCTATCCACTCTTTCAACCACCCACATCCTCTATCTAGCAACACTTTCTCCTCTCTCTACATCTCTCTCGCCTCTACTCTCTCTCTCTCGCTTTTTCCTCTCTCCATTTTCTCACACACACACCCTCTCACATTCATTCTTTCCCTCTCACACACAATATCTCCCCATCTCTCTCTCCCTCTCCCCATCCTCATCCCTCTCTCTCCCTCTCCCCATCCCCACCCCTCCCTCCTCATCTCTCCCTCTCTCTACCTTTCCCTCCCCCTCCTCCCTCTAGTGCCCAAATCCTCTCTCTCTTTCTCCCCATCTCTTTTTCCCTTCTCCCCCTAGTCCCCTAATCCCCTCTCTCTCTCTCTTTTTTACCTCTCCCTTCTCTTCACTCTCCCCTTAAAAAAAAAAAAATGGTATGGACTCCAGGGACCCAGGGACCAGGGGAGAATGGTCCTGGCAAAGAAGAGTGGATGGAAGAGCAGTGCAAAAGGATGGAACAAGAGTGGAGAGAAAACCAGGAGAGCTTTCTGCAAAAAAGGAAGAGGCTGTCT
>WNWK01029562.1:0-24289 GCA_009830355.1 Cherax destructor
CCTTAATTTCATTGGTATCTTGAGAAAGTGAAAATGAGTCCGGTTTTGGGAACACAGCCCCTTTTTGGCCTTCAGAGCGGGAAAACCCCCAAATTTTGGGAAACCTCGGTCTTGTACAAAGTGGTAGCATTTTA
Organism: Cherax destructor; assembly: GCA_009830355.1. Taxonomy (NCBI): domain Eukaryota; kingdom Metazoa; phylum Arthropoda; class Malacostraca; order Decapoda; family Parastacidae; genus Cherax; species Cherax destructor. The sequence continues at coordinate 135 of WNWK01029562.1, forward strand.
AAAAAGGGGTTTCTCAGCCGGTATTGATGGGACGAAAGAAGGCCCTTGGGGAGTTATAGCCGTAATTTTTAACATCAGATTTTCCCCGGGACGGCGCTGCCATCTTTTGATGAATCATTATGGTCCCGGGCGGTGGTTTTTTTATTCCCGGTTTGAGAAGCCGGGTGAATACAGTTTTCCCCCCCCCCAAAAGGGGGCCCCAAGGGGGTCTAAAATATTCTAAAAAAAGGGGGTCCCAATGATTTCTAAATATTGCCTATTCATTTTTTTTTTAATGTCTTTTTTCCCAAAATGTGCAGGACCCTTTAACCCAAAACAGTTACTTTTTTAATTTGCCTTTTATCCTGAACCCCCAAACATTCACCACAGGTGGCTACTTTACCCCTTCATTATTAATATTAGCTGCAACTTTTACATTAGTAACAGTGTTAACACATCATCATCATCATCATTATTATTATTATTTTTAAATTTTATTATTATTAATTATTTTTTATTATTTTTTTATTATTATTATTTATTATTATTATTATTATTATTATTATTTTTATTTTTATTTTTTTATTATTATTATTATTATTATTTTTTTTTAAATTTATTATTATTATTTTTTTTTTTTTTTTTTTTTTTAAAATTTTTTTAAAAAAAACAAAAAAATTTTTTAAACCCCCCTTTTAAAACATTATACATTTTTTCTTCCTTTCCCCCCCAATTTGGGGTTCCGAATTTTTGGGGCCCCTAACAATTTTTTTTTTAAAAGGGGTTAAAAAAGGTTTTTTCCCCCTTTTTAACTTGGAAAATTTAATTTGGGCTGGCTGTATTGCATTAAATTTTTTTGGATAATTTTTTTAGGAAAAAATAACCAAGGTATTTTTAGAAAAAACCCATCTACATTTGCTGGTCAAATTTTGAAAAAAAAACCCCCTAATTTCCTTGAAAAATAAAACCTTTAAAGGGTTAAAATTTTTTAATTTGCCAAAAAAATTTTTTAAAAAATTATGATAATTATGTTTTGGAGTTTTTAATCACAATATTTACTAGGTCTAACCTATTTGCTCCAAATTCCCCTAGGTCACCAAAAAAGTTCAAATGTCTCTAAGTAACTATATCTATTTTTTGAAATCCTTAAAAAAGGGAAAACACCTCTAAACCCCTTTTTGGGAAAAAAAAATTTTTGCTTGGTTTTAAACATCACACATTTTTTAAAAAGCCCCCAAATTTTTTTGTCCTGGACAAAATGTTGGTAGACTTATTTTTGGGGGTTTGGTCTACAAATGTTGGTGGTATATTTACATGAATGGGGTTTGGGGTTAAATTTTCACTGTTTACACTTTTTAAAAATTTTTTTAAACCTCCCTTTTTTAAAGATATTTTTTTTCCAGTTATAATATTAAGTCTACCAACATTTAGTCCAGGACACAACGGGGGGAATTTTCTGGTCAGATTTGGGCTTTTTGGCATTTAGGAATGCCCTAGGGTGTCAAAAAATTATTTTTCTAAAAGAGCAGGTCGGGATCCCCATGCCCTGTTTGGTTCTCTGCCCCGGGGGGTTTAAACCCCACCGGGGGAAAAGGGGTTTTTTGCAATCCCATTTTTTTTGTGATCAAAAAAATCTTTTAAAATCACAGGTGTTCTGAAGTTTGGAACATGTTACAAATGTAATGGGAAAGGAAGGCATTTACAGAGACAAAGCCAGTCTTAGATTCATACAAGGAAAGCTATGGTATAAGGGAGGATTCAACTAGATGGTGACAGTGAAAGTTAGGAAGTAGGCAGAGGTATTTTAGCATGACCAGTCAATAGGATACTGTGATCTCTGACGTGACAGAAAAGAGCATTGCTGGTGTTTGGGAAGAAGAATCTTCATTTCTTGTGCCTTCTGAGTCTGTCAGAAAGATTATACTGTATTTTAGATTTTGCCACCGAAGTGAAGCTAGTTTATTGTGCGCCCTATTTCCATCCTGTGGATGGCAATGCAAATACATATGGATACACAATAGGCATTTAATTTTACTAAATTATATTTTATTCTTAGCTTAATACATAACCAATACCACGCATTGGTGCTACCTTGTTTTTAGAAATTGCATCTTGCTATTAGTTTATATCTATTTTTTATTTCATACTAGCTTAATACATACTCAATACCAAGTCCACTATGTTTATATGTTATTATACTTCTATTTGACCAATGTGCATTAGTTATATACTTATCAAAACATCCCCTTACTACAGATATCAAAGTACTATAACTCATCACACTATACATGATATAACAAAATCATTAATTTAAACTGATGATTGATCACGTCGACCTGATCTAAACTCATTTAATCAAACACCCTTTCAAAATTTACTGGAAAATAAACGTCACTACATTACATCACAAGCCCACACTTATCCTAAACACTACTAAAAGTCATAACAGTTCTTAACTTACAATGTCCATCTTTAAGCAAACACTATGATGACCTCCTTGCCCTCCTGGTTCCCTAAAAACAACCTTCACATGTATTGTCCTTACTGAAACCTGGCTTAAGCAGGATACAATAGATATCTACTGCTGCCAGGATACAGTAATACATCTGCAGACCATATCAAGTTGGGGAGGTATTGCAATCTATTACTCTAATGAAATATCCTGTTGTGACACCACTTGCTATAATGAGAATATGGAGAATATATTTTTGCTAATTTTACTGCACAAAACCTTAAGACTTCCATAACCATCGGGGCCATTTACCGGGATGCCTCAAAACAACATCCCAAATTTTAGCGATCAACAAAAAACGCTAATAACAAACAACCAATTGAACAAACACCACCTTATCTAGCTGAGACTTAACATCAACCCCAACCCAGATGACCAGCCAGAAACCCGGGATTTCATCAACAATATGAACAACACACTTCTCATACCAACAATAACCAAACCAACTAGGCTTACTGATACGAGTGCAACCATAATCGACCATATATGGCCCAATATCTCAGCCCCTAAATCGGGATAAAACAGACAGCACCACAGATCACTACCCAACCTTCCTCTTAACAAACATTAGTAAAACGCCCTAGAATACACCAAAGTTTCATTCCGACTCCATGACCAAGCTTCAATAAATAACTTCACAACAGAGCTAGACAAAAGTTGACTGGGCTATAGAATTCCCAAATGCCAAGGGGTATCGATGAGTGGACAGACAACTTTCTTAATAAATTACATAGACTATACAACAAACATTGTCCTATAAAATGAAACAGATTACGAATAAACGGCTAGGCTGCCCATGGCTAACTAACAGCTTACTAAAATTCATTAACAAGAAACATCATATGAGAAGAATATAGACGGGATTCATACATAAGGAGTTTGTTAAACATTATTCATCAGTTCTCCACCAAACTAATAAAAAAGCCAAACAATTGTACTACTCCAGCAGATTCACTGAAACAAGAGGAGATATAAAAAGACCTGGAAAACACTTCACAGATTATGGGCTCCACAAACTGAAAAAAATAGGGATACTGTCCCAACAAAAACCAAACGAAACACCACTACAGCCTATTGATACAGTAAACAAGATAAATGATTTCTTCTCAACTATAGGATCAAATTTTGCCAGTAAAATCCCAGATACCAATGCCCGAGCAAGTGATTACCTAGATGGGAATTTCCCATCCTCCTTATATCTTGCACCTACTGAACCCACTGAAGTCTCCATGATAATCAAGTCACTTAAAAATAAATCAGGCATCTGTCTCAAGTTCCACCCTTAATATACAAACGAGCCGCTCATGTCCTTTCATATCCTATTTCTTTACTTTTTAACAAATCATTAGAAACTAGCACCTTCCCAACACTACTCAAAACAGCAAGGGTTACACAATACACAAAGGTGGTGACCCTACAGACGTAAATAACTATAGGCCTATATCAAATCTACCATTTCTATCCAAAATATTCGAGAAACTTGTGCACAAGAGATTATACTTTTTATAACGACACAAAGCATACTCAACTCCCTGCCAATTTGGCTTCAGGAAATATAAAAGCACTAACGATGCAATAGTAAAATGATAGACCTGCTTTACACAGCACTCGAAAATAAGGAATATCCACTAGGACTTTTTATTGACCTAAGGAAAGCTTTTGACACAGTAAACCACGGCATCCACTCCACAAACTATGGAATAAGAGGTCATGCACTAGCATACCCAAATCCTACCTCACTAATAGGTACCAGTATGTCACTATTAAAGACACATCCTCCACGACACTACCACTAGACACCGGAGTACCGCAGGGAAGTGTCCTTGGTCCCTTGCTCTTCCTCTTATACATCAATGATCTTCCCAATGTATCACAACACCTGAAACCAATACTCTTTGCTGACGACACAACTTATGTCATCTCCACACAAACCTTGCCACGCTTAATACCATTGTTAACGACGAATTAATAAAAATATCAACATGGATGACAGCCAATAAACTTACACTCAACACTGATAAGACCTTCTATATTATGTTTGGCAACAGAAGCAGATGATCCACAATTAAACATTAAGATCAACACTACACCTATTAGCTAAACATAACGAGGGCAAGTTCCTTGGCCTTCACCTTGACAGCAGCCTGAAATTCAGCACCCATATCTAACACATAACAAAGAAAGTGTCCAAAACTGTGGGATCCTCTCTAAGATACGGTATTATGTACCACAATCAGCCCTACTCACACTATACTACTCTACTCATCTATCCCTACCTCACATATGCCATTTGTGCATGGGGATCAACAGCAATTACCCACCTAAAGCCACAATAACCCAACAAAAAGCGCAGTAAGAATTATCACGCATTCAACGCTAGGCAGCACACCCCCACTCTTCAAAGACCTAAAGGGCGGATGAGCGCATTTTTTTTTTTTTTTTTATTATGCAAATATTTCATTGGAATATTCTCTTTGAATTATGCAGCATTTGAAACATAGACACTGAGTTTTTAGTGACGTTTTACCTTAGAGTTTATAGAAAAAAAAATGCCCTATTTGATAGAGCTTATGGCAATCCCTCCTCTACAAAATTATTACGACATACAATATTCTAATTTAGATCAGATGAAAGAGGAAGTGTTAGGCTATAGTACTTCAGTGCAATTTGAGCTCTCTCAATAGATTGCATTATACGAATTATTGAAATCCTTTTTATTTTTTTTATTTTATTTGGGAAAAGAAAAATCACTATCAAGAAACCGTAAACATATCGCAAAATCGCTCTAAAGTTCGATATAACCATCATTCCTTTATAACTCTCGAAAGAATCATGCTGCTATGATAAATACTCTTTGCATAATAGGGATTACATTGTTAATAACTTACTCCTGAGATATTGGCACTTACAAACCTTCGGACATGGTTCGCCACATATTCGAGCAGTACTTCACCATATTTATCGACGGCTGCAAGGCCACTGAGATGTCTGCGCAGCTCACACACACACCACTCTCACAGAAGTTGCCATGTAGTGTATTTAAAATGAAACAATCATAAAAACGCAATTTTAGGGTAAAAAAAAAAAACTGAATAATCAGCAACATGTCTTTTGCTGACACACACACAAAAAACTTTTTAGTATAAACATACATAGAAATATGATAGAAATAAGCAGATTGCATCAACTTGTTGCCAGAATTATGCACTATTTTTTGGTAAGAAAAAATAGTTTTCCATAATTTTTCAATTTTAATTTTGTTATATATCGAAATGCGCTCATCCGCCCCTAAACCTACTCACTGTTCAGAACATCAATAGTTACTACTCTGCTATCTACATTTATAGAACCCTTAATTCCAACTTTAACCCTGAGCTAAAACACTTTCTTGACAGTTGTGACAGGACCCATAGACATAATACCACACATAAACATTTCTTTGACATTCCCGTGTCCACTAAATCTATACAAAAATTCAATGGCATAAAGGGCCTAAAATCTGGAACTCCCTGCCTGAAAACTCTAGAACTGCAGACACAACCTCCATTTTCAAAAGCACCGTTAAAAAACATTTTATCTCACTTTCTCACATATCCACAGCAAAATACACTTATTGATATCTGTGATTCCCCTTAATTTGCACAGTACTAACCACAGAAAAATACACTTATTGGTATCTGTGATTCCCCTTAATTTGCACAGTACTAACCAAAATTCTATACAACTATTGCTTCATAATACTTAAGCTAGTCATAAATTTGCTTAAGACACTCCAATATAGAAACTATATTATGCCAATACATCACCTTTATCATTAATATATAAACTAATTGCTAACTTCTTATACTAATTGTTAAATTCTTAAATGTTTAAATTCCAGTACTTAAATTTTGTAAACCTAGTTAATCACTACAATTACCTAACCTTACTATCTGTATAATCATTGTGTAGCTATTGAGTAAGACCTATCATAAGACTGCCTGAAAAGCCTAGGCATACCTAGGCATATTATTGGCCATCATGTAATATCTACTTTAATGTATAATTATAAGTACACCCCACCTTGTATATTACATGAAATAAAGAATTTGAATTTGAATTTGAATTTAGGAACTAGGCCCCAAAAGGGTTAACAGGTGTACATTTGGAGTTATGTCTACAGTTCACTTATCTGTTACAAGCAACTTTAGGAAATTTGCTTAGGTTATTATACTGTCTATCTCTATATTCCTCAATAAGTGGACAATTAAGCACATAGCGTTCAAGACAGTGACCATAGGCCTGACCACATAATTTGCATTTAGTTTGATCATCATCTGTGTGTCTCCCAAACTGCTAGAAGTACTTGTTACCATGTCAGAAAGAGAACGGCCAGTTTCTCCAAAGTATTGAAGAGGACAAAAGGAACAGGAAATAGAGTAGACACCAGAAGCATATATAGAGGCAGGAGAGGTATGAACTAGATTGGTGCGCATATTGTTAGTCTAGTGAAAAATAAGTTTGATGTCTAAGGAACGGAGAGAGTTGTTGAGACAAAAAAAGATTGGAATCATAGGAAAGCCAGAGATCAGGGGAGTTCCCAGGAGTAGAGAGTTTGGGAGAGAAGAAAGTCCTTTTAGCACGTGAGAAGGCAGAGTCTATGAAATGGGAAGGGTAGCCAAGACGAGAAAATGAAGAGGAGGAGGTGTTGATTTGCCGGAAATTCTCCCGGCCCGGGTCTATTCCAGATGGCAACCCGGCTCCGGCTCCCTGTCGTGGGAGTATCTGAGACCTATGTCTCCAATGGGAGGAAGTACAAGTACCCCCTCATCGTTGGGACCAACTGTCCCCAAGCCTAGCCACATTCCCCGCCATCACGGGGCTCATATGGAGAATCTAGGCCTCTCTCTGGTCTGCCATCTTGCCCGCCTCAGGGGAGCTAATGGGAATGGCAGTCTTGCAAGCTGCAGACGGTAGCAAGCTCTGGCTCAGGCACCTACCCTGCCCTAGAAGGGCTGGGCATGGTGTCGATCAGATCCGAGAAAATGAATTACCAAGAGTGAAAACTTTCAAGGAACTGAAGATGACAAATGCGGAGAGCACAGAGAAAAAGAGAGACAACAACACTTTTCTTGACAGAGGAAACATAAAAAAAGTAGTGAATGTACATGCCACTGTGCATAGGCTTGCAGTACACGGTAAAAACAAAATCTCTGAGTGGTGTACATCAAGGAAAGGAAGCAAAGAATTAGATTCCCATTCAGCTTTATACTTAATGGAAGGGGCTACCCTTCCCATTTCATAAACTCATGGGGAAGTAGAACAGAATTCTTCCTCCATAAACCATGCGTGTCGTAAGAGGAGACTAAAATGCCGGGAGCGAGAGGCTAGTAACCCCTTGTTCTGTATACCTTACTAAATTTAGAAAGATAAAGTTCCATTTTTCCCTTTAGGTCACCTTGCCTCGGTATCATCAGTGTCCAGGAACAACACATAGCTCTGCTGGGTGCATGGTTCTTTAGGATTAGTAGATGAGTGGTTAAGGCAATGCTAACAATGTTCTGTCTTGAGGCTGGAGAAAATGATGTGTGATCTAATCCCGGCTGGCCGCAGTTTGGAAAATGACATATAAATATATATATATATATATATATATATATATATATATATATGTCGTGCCGAATAGGTAAAATTAGTCAATTAACAAGAACTCATTTAAAATTAAGTTCTTTCTAAAATATTCTCTTGTACTTTTAAATATATATATATATACATATATATATATATATATATATACATGTCGTGCCGATTAGGTAAAACTGGTCAATTAGCAAGAACTCATCTAAAATTAAGTCCTTTCTAAAAATTTCTCTTATACGTTTAAAGATATATTTTTTTTAATTTATGTTAATGTAAAAATTTATAATTTTGTACCAAGAGAAACTTTGAAAACCTACATAACCTTATTACAACAAGCGCAAATTAATTTAGCCTAACCCAACTAAATATATTTTAGATACGTTAACATTAATTTAATAATAAACAAACACAATGAAATATATTTTTTTCGTTATGTTCAGAATGATTTTGGCGAAATTATTGCATACACAAATTTTCACTTGTCTTATATGGCAAGGTGAGCGTTGCTATTTAAGCCAAAATCGCAAGTTTTACCTAATCGGCACGACATATATATATATATATATAGATATACAGTGGTACCTCGAGTTACGATATTTTTTTCGTTCGAGAACGTTGTTCAAGTGCCATTACCAAACGAATTTATCCCCATAAGGAATAATGTAAAATAGACTAGTCCTTTTACACCCCCAAAAATATACTTACAAAAGCATTTAAAAAAATAAACTTACATAAAGGGCGATTTTGGGACCATCGTAACTCGAGTACCACTGTATATATATATATATATATATATATATATATATATATATATATATATATATATATATATATATATATATATATATAGCTACATCTGTTATCAGGGCAATAAATGCATTCCCTAGAGATGACAACCTTGTCCGTATCCCCTCCAGGGCGTCAAACACCCGCCAGGCAAATGTCAACAACAGGACACCTGACGCCTCAAAAATCAGGGCCCACATTAGCAGAAAAATAGAAGAGGGTAATACTATCGGAGCACTGAGGCTTATAACCAGTGAGGATACCATCGCTCCTAAGGATATCATTACAGCACAAGCCCTGAAGGTCAAACATCCACCCAGGGCTCCCAGTATCAACATTGGCCCCCTTGACATTCCAGCAGGGGTAGAACATTTAACCTTACGGGACGCCGATGTGTATAAAGCTGCTATGTCTTTCCCACAGGGCTCAGCAGGAGGTTTCACTGGTCTAAGGCCACAACACTTGAAACAAATGCTCAATCCAGGTCTTGGTGAGGTCTCTGAGAGATTGTTGTCTGAACTCACCAAATTTTCCAATGGATGCCTGGCTGGTAGTGTCCCACAGGCCATTAGACCCCTTTTCTTTGGTGCCTCACTGTGTGCCCTCCGGAAAAAGGATGGAGGTATCAGGCCCATTGCAGTGGGCAACACCCTTCGGCGCCTAGTTGCCAAGGCTGCAGTACGAATGGTGAGTCAAGATGCTGCCTCAATGTTGAAACTAACTCAGCTCGGTTTTGGTGTTCAACAAGGCTGTGAAGCAGCTGCCCATGCAGCACGAGTATACATCAACAACATGTCCAATGAAAAAGCCTTAATCAAATTGGACTTTGCCAATGCTTTCAACTCAGTCAGAAGGGATGCTGCTCTCCAAGCAGTTTCTAGGCACTTTCCTTCCCTCTATCCCTTCATAGAATCGTGTTATAGTGTGGCTTCTAAACTTTTGTTTGGGGACCATGAAATTGACTCGTGTGAGGGTGTGCAACAGGGGGACCCTCTTGCTCCCTTTCTATTCTGTCTAGCCATCAAGGATGTCACAGAAGCATTGTCCAGTGAGCTCAATATCTGGTTCTTGGATGATGGTACCCTAGCTGGCACTACACAATCTCTCCTAGGAGACATCAGGAAAATTAAAGATATGGTAGGTAGCCTGGGCCTATCTTTAAACCCCACCAAATGTGAGATAGTTTCCACCAATCCACAGATGATCCAGGACATTAGGGCTGTTTTACCAGGGGCACGAGCAATCGATCCAGCTAACAGCACTCTCCTTGGTGCTCCTCTTGGGCCCAATGCCATCGATCTGGTCCTGGAAAAAAAAATCTCCGACCTCAGGACGATGGAAGGTAGGATGAAAGACATCGATACACATGATGCCTTCTACCTACTCACCAGGTGCCTGTCAATCCCAAAACTTACATACTTCCTGAGATGCTCCCCAGCCTTCAACAGCCCGAAACTCGAGGAATACGACTGTCTCCTCAAGACCATGCTAGAGAGTGTATTGAATCTTTCCCTCGAAGATGGACAGTGGTTGCAAGCCTCACTTCCAGTCAGACTTGGGGGGCTGGCAGTACGCAAATCCTCCAAGATTGCCCTACCAGCCTTTTTATCCTCTTCCATAGCATCAAATGAGCTAATAAAACAAATTCTTCCAGACAACCTCAGTGATTAAGCAGTAATACAGGACCCTAGCTACACCAGTGTCATCACTGAATGGGGGACTCTTGCTGCTCCAACACCAAAACCCAGTGAAGAACTGGCCTACAAACAGTCACGCTGGGACGGCCCCATCGCTGAAAAGATACTTGCCAATATGCTCAGGGTCGTAACATCAGACAGGGAGACTGCCCGTCTCCTAGCTATGAGTGCACATCACTCTGGGGACTTCCTCCAAATAGTTCCCATTTCGGCCATGGGAACACGCCTGGACCCTAAGACCCTTCGTATTGCAGTGGCTCTGCGCCTTGCTGCCCCTATTCACACGGAATATACGTGTATTTGCAGCGATGCGCAAGCCGACCAATATGGTCTACATGGTCTCAACTGTTCTAAAACCAAGGGTTGGCATGCAAGACACAATGAGGTCAACGACATCATAAAGAGAACCCTTGCTACAGCTGGATGCCCAGCCGAGAGAGAGCCTCGATCACTAGCAGCCAACAACGTCCACAACCCAGCAAACCGCCCCGATGGGATCACCATCTATCCTTGGTAGAATGGCAAGCTCTTAGCATGGGATTATACCTGTGTGTCGACACTGGCTGACACCTACATCCATCACAGTGTTGGACGACAGGGAGGAGCTGCTGACCACAGAGAGGAGTACAAGATCGGCAAGTACAGGGACATAAGCCAACAGTATAAATTTGTCCCAGTGGGATCAGAGACCTTGGGAGCGTGGGGAAAAAATGCAACACGTTTCCTTAAAGAACTGGGTTCCAGACTCATCGACACCACCAAGGAACCAAGGGCAGCCACGTTCATGTTCCAGCGTCTCAGCGTGGCCATCCAGAGGGGAAACGCATGCTGCATACTTGGCTCGCGTCTGGCTTCGGAGGAGCTGGAGGAGATTCATAATCTCTGACATATTGTACCATTGTTTTCATGTTCATGTTTGTGTTTTCTACAAATGTATTCTGTCTATTAATAAAGCATTTATATGTATGTATGTGTGTATATAGAATGGGGTGGTAGGAGAAGTGGAATATTCAAATGGCTTCAGGAAGAAATCCAAATATTCTTCCTTTAAGCCTTTTTATCCACTTCTCCGAGGCTATGGGTCCCACAATTTGCACTAGAGGTGGACCCCATTCTATTTAAAAAAAAAATATATATATATACATACATATATATATATATATATATATATATATATATATATATATATATATATATATATATATATATATATATATATATATATATATATATATATATATATATATATATATATATATATATATATATATATATATATATATATATATATATATATATAGAGTGCATCTAAGTTCCTCGAGGAGCTGGGCAAAAGACTCAACAGGGTAACTAGGGATCCCAGGGCAGCTAGTTTTCTGTTCCAGCGACTCAGCGCTGCTGTTCAGAGGGGTAATGCATGCTGTATTCAGGGCACGCGCCCCAGCTCGGAAGAGCTGGATGAGATTTTCGCATTATAATCAGTGACAAACATGTAACAATATGTACTAGACATGTATCTCTCACCTCGTGTATTGTATATGCCATCTTTATATCAACAGTATCACTTAAATCTTTTGTACCATATTATGTAATAAAATATACCTATTGGTAAAAAAAAAAAAAAAAAAGATGGGGTGGTAGGAGAAGTGGAATATTCAAATGGCATCAGGAAGAAATCCAAATATTCTTTCTTGAAGCCTTTTATCCACTTCTCCGAGGCTATGGGTCCCACAATTTGTACCAGAGGTGGACCCCATCCTATATATATATATATATATATATATATATATATATATATATATATATATATATATATATGTCGTGCCGATTAGGTAAAACTGGTCAATTAGCAAGAACTCATCTAAAATTAAGTCCTTTCTAAAATTTTCTCTTATACGTTTAAAGATATATTTTTTCATTTATGTTAATGTAAAAATTTATAATTTTGTACCAAGAGAAACTTTGAAAACCTACCTAACCTTATTACAACAAGCGCAATTTAATTTAGCCTAACCCAACTAAATATATTTTAGATACGTTAACAATAATTTAATAATAAACAAACACAATGAAATATATTTTTTCGTTATGTTCAGAATGATTTTGGCGAAATTATTGCATACACAAATTTTCACTTGTCTTATATGGCAAGGTGAGCGTTGCTATTTAAGCCAAAATCGCAAGTTTTACCTAATCGGCACGACATATATATATATATATATATATATATATATATATATATATATATATATATATATATATATATATATATATATATATATATATTATTGTTCTTTATATACTAACACATCGGAAGTTTCCTACCAAGGGAGAGTAACCTGAAAAAGAAGGAACACTTTCATCATCATTCACTCCATCACTGTACTTGTCATCTCCAGGACTCAAGTCCAACCTGCCTGTTTCCCTGAATCCCTTCATAAATGTTACCTTGCTCACACTCCAACAGCACGTCAAGTCATAAAAAACATTTGTTTCCACTCTCTCCTATCTAACATGCTGACGCAAGCTTGCCGGACCTCCACGTCCCGCACACACATATAAAGACGTAAGAAAACAATAAGTGATTATCTGCATACATCATCTCATCTGGTTTCTCCCGGAGAATAAAGTAAAGTAATTGTGGTTCTTACCTGAAAACATCGCTATTAATTCACCTTTTCACGCATCTCAAAATTTGTTTAATTCTTGCAGCATCTTTAACTTTCATGAATAGGCCAACATACGTTTAACCAAAACTCAATGGCAACATGTTCAATCTTGGACAGGGGCAATATGTATGAATAAATATTGTAAGACCCACGACACTGTTTCACCTAGCAGTAAACACGTACTTATAATTCGGAAAAAAATACAAGATTTTACTTAGAAAAATAACTATCTGTTAAAAGCAGCAGCAAGTAAGTACCTGGAAGTTAAATTATTTTTGTTGGTTTTATTCAGAATAGGAACATACAGGCTCAAACAGAAATAATTCTATTATAAACGATATTTTCATATTTTTTTCAGATTATTGATCTCTCTGTTACTAATCTTTGGATCGGAGGTCATAGAGATATATTTTATGAGTTCGAGTGGGTGGACGGATCTCCTTTCGACTTCCAGGAATGGGTCTGGGGAGAGCCAAATGACATCAACAGTAAGTTCTAAAAACACTCAGAATGCTCATTGTATATTGTGCCATGCATGTCTGTGTTATTAATCTGACCTGTTCCTGAGGATTCTTCTATCCTCGCAGCTCAGCCTGAGGCCGAAGAAATTCAAAATTATTATGCGATAATCATAAATAAATTTGCTGGCTGTTCGTTATACGAGGATAACTTTTTCAAGACCTCGAATTGAGAGTTAATACAAAATCAAAATAAAACTTTATTTTTAAAAACATAACAGACATTCCTGTGGTAGTGAATGGGCAAAATAATAATTAAAAAATATATTTAAGTCACTTCACGATTCAAGAAAGGTATCCCACCATTGCTTAACCCACAGCCTCTGTATATAAGTGCACGACAAGGAATAGTGCAGAATGCAGCATTAGTTATCACATGGATACTAATATCCAAATTTCTTCAATGAAAGAGAAAAAATAGATATATTATACCCAAAGGTAATTCAAACTATCAATTAACTAACTCCAGCTTTGAAGCCAAACTGAAGAAGCTTTTTCTTGTTATCTCAGAGATCAATATCCTAAAATACACAACCACAATAAATTTATAACCGCTCAGAATTTTCATTACAAAGTTTTCAGAATTGACGAATAAATCTAATTGGATGAGGCATTCAGAAATTTTCTTATGCAAAACCAGGATTTCGTTTTTTCCATTTTCTTCCATAAATGCAAATTGTGACTATCAAAGGCAAAAAATAAATCCAAAGAATTTTCTAAGATTTGTCAGAGTTTAAAGTTTAATTAAATATGTAAGATGTTGTTTGATGTTGTTGATTTGCCGGTACTCTCCAGCCCGGGTCTTTTCCAGATGGTGACCCGGCCTTTGCTCCCTGTATTGGGAGTGTCTGAGACCTATGTCTCCCATGGGAGGAGGTACAAGTACCTCCTCATCGTTGGGACCAACTGTCCCCAGGTCTAGCCACATTCGATATACGAGATATTTCTGCTTGCTGACTCTGCCCAGTGCGGTCACAGCAGCTCTGACTTTCGGTTTTCAGTCTCCCTACGATCCCCGTTGGGGAGGGGAATTTCTACCTTCATCACGATGAGTTATGCAAATCGTGTCAAGATCAAACCCAACAGTGGCACTGTGAATGATTTATCCAAACTTGCTCTAGCAGTTGCTGTTAAGAGCGTGCTACAGGTGAAGTTCAACACCATATTGACCCTGAAAGAAGCATTTATTGTTGTCTACAACGATGATGTAGAAGCAGAGAAGCTACTCACTACAACAGCCACCACCACTCTCACTACAACAGCCACCACCACTCTCACTACAACAGCAACCACCACTCTCACTACAACAGCCACCACCACTCTCACTACAACAGCCACCACCACTCTCACTACAACAGCCACCACCACTCTCACTACAACAGCCACCACCACTCTCACTACAACAGCCACCACCACTCTCACTACAACAGCTACCACCACTCTCACTACAACAGCCACCACCACTCTCACTACAACAGCTACTACCACTCTCACTACAACAGCCACCACCACTCTCACTACAACAGCAACCACCACTCTCACTACAACAGCCACCACCACTCTCACTACAACAGCCACCACCACTCTCACTACAACAGCCACCACCACTCTCACTACAACAGCTACCACCACTCTCACTACAACAGCCACCACCACTCTCACTACAACAGCCACCACCACTCTCACTACAACAGCCACCACCACTCTCACTACAACAGCCACCACCACTCTCACTACAACAGCCATAACCACTCTCACTACAACAGCTACCACCACTCTCACTACAACAGCCACCACCACTCTCACTACAACAGCCACCACCACTCTCACTACAACAGCCACCACCACTCTCACTACAACAGCTACCACCACTCTCACTACAACAGCCACCACCACTCTCACTACAACAGCCACCACCACTCTCACTACAACAGCCACCACAACTCTCACTACAACAGTCACCACTCTCACTGGTCGAGGATTTACTGTCATGTCATCTCCAGCTCTCAGGGCAAGGAGGACAGTTTTCCTTAAGAAACTTGATAAGCTTCTTACAGTTCAACCTATCGACGAACTCAAGACATCCATTGAAGATCAAAACTCATGGGCCACAGTGGAGAGCATCATGAAAATACCTACAGCTTCCTCCATGCTCAAGGTCACGTTTACCGACGTCAACATGGCTGCCACTGCATTAGCTGACAGTATTGCTGTATATTATTACTTCGTCAGCCCCACCTGCATCGAAGCTGAGAGATTCCACTACATTTCTCACTGTTGGACCTGTTACTCGTATTCACACAACACCAGCGACTGTCCTGTGAAGGAAAAGAAGTTTTGCACTATATGTAGTAGTGAAGGACATGATTTTAGATCATGCACCGCCGCTGCTCCACCAACACCATCTTGTCTCAACTGTAAAAGCAACGATCATCACACACTTGCTGCTAAGTGTCCCACTCGTAAAGATATTCTGAAGAAGACCCAAGAAGCAGCACAGAAAAAGTCATCTTCAACATCGCCCACCTATGCTGCTATTACAAAACTACAAGCTACCACAACAAAAATTCTCCAAGCTTCTACGCAACCTACTACTACCAACATCGTACCTGCCAGTGACCCAACCACCATCTACTATTGTATGGTCTATGCTCATATGCATAATGTTGCTGTTCCTGGGACATTCAACACCTCCATCAATGAACTCTTCAAATTAAACAACATGAAAGAGTTCAAATTCCCAGCTTCTCCACCATCTTCTCTGATACTCAACAACAACCAGCATCCTGTCATTGTTTCTCCACCTGCAAACCACTCCCAAGCTGCTCCTACGCCACCACCACCATCTAGTACTGACGTCATGCCAACAACAACCAATGAGAGCTCACCTCTGCCTCACACTACTATCATTGCCAAGAACCAATCAGCTGCCTCCCTACCAGTTAAGACACAGCCACCTCCCACCAATGTGAAACCTCCAACCACTCCTGTCACAAACCAATCAGCGTCCTTGCCTTCAACTCGCTCTACTTCTAAGACCCAATCACCACTCTCCACTGAACCTGCCGTCATTCCTGGAGTCTTATTCTACACTTCTCCACCGTTCACCAACAACATGCGTGCCCCTGAACCTCTCCACCGACTCCAAGACGGGACTGCCAAGTTCGTCTGTACTGATTACATCATCAAACTCGATTCAGTCCTCCTCAGCCTCGCTAACTATAAAAGTGGCCAATCATTTGAAGTATATCGCTTCACAGCGAAGAAATACAACGCATTGCAAAACGGGAAACTGATCAAGTAAACTCCTCACCAACACATCACTAAAGTTCGTCCCTGCTCCTGCCGCCGCCCACATCGCACCTTTATAGGTGTCACATCTCATCGCCCCTGATTACTCGCCATCAAGACCTGCAGTACGTCAGTACCACTTGCTCCACAGTGGTTGGGCCACTGATCTTTCCTACCCTTCCTCCTCCACCATCCCATCCTTTTCCAGAATTTCCATCCTTCTTCCTTCCCATCTCACCGATGTCTATCGGTCATCAAGCGTCAAGCGTCAAGCCACATTCCCCGCCCTCATGGGGCTCGTAGGGAAAAGCTAGGCCTCTCTGGTCTACCATCTTCCCCGCCCCAAGGAGACTGACAGGAAGGGCAGTCTTGCGAGTTGTAGATAGTAGCAAGCTCTATCTTTGGCACCTACCCTGCCCTAAAAAGGCTGGGCATGGTGGATCCCCCCATATGTAAGTTTTTTTTTTTTTTAATTTGCTGGTACTCTCCCGGCCTGGATCTTTTCCAGATGGTGACCCGGCCATGGCTCCCTGTCTTGGGAGTGTCTGAGACCTATGTTTTCCATGGGAGGAGGTACAAGTACCTCCTCATCGTTGGGACCAATTGTCCCCACGCCTAGCCACATTCCCCGCCCTCATGGGGCTCGTATGGAGAAGCTAGACCCTCTCTGGTCTACCAGCTTCCCCGCCCCAGGGAGGCTGACGGAAGGGAAGGCTTGCGACCTGCAGATAGTAGCAAGCTTCAGCTTTGACACCTACCCTGCCCTAAAAAGGGCTGGGCATGGTGTCCTCGATATACATATATGTAAGTTCTTTTTACAATGTTCCTGAGTGTACAAGAAAGTTATGTGCACATTAAGTGTAGTGTTTTAAGTAAGTGCCATATTTGAAATGCGTGTTTTATGGCGAGATATCTATCCTGTGTGAATTATCATGACCTGGTTTTCCTCTCATGGCATAAAAATTATCCTGTGTGATCAAGTATGACTGGAAAACTATCTTGTGTGATGGGTGTTTTGTTAACATTATTGTTACTCCAGGTAAATTATCTCAAAAAGTTATCGCAGAAAATGGTGTATCTATTTTGAGGTAAATCTATTAATTTCATTTTTGTCTTGGTGGTACTGAAGTAGGTAAGTACTTACCTGATGTATTTTGCTCTTTGGCTCACTCGGGGCCCAGTTTGAGTAGATTACTACTGTCTTAGCCATCCTCACCCACGTTTTTACCGTCACTGTCTTCAAAATAGCTGTCAGGTAGACTTGGAAATAATGAACGTTTCAGACATGATATCAGGGGGAAGGGAAGAAGGTAACTGTTAAGTTGGTAACAGTAAATAGCGTTAGTTTAGAGCTGTGAGCTGAATCCTCTGAGACAGTGGCAGAAGTAAGAAATGAGTGGGATCTCACATGAAGTGAGACATGATAGTATGCAATAGTTTAAATAAGCCAGAGCTTTAACGCAGAATAGCATCCTGGGCGTTAATAGTATACAGTAAGAGAGCTGGGTATTGAAATGAGGAAATATGTGAACAGGACACAATTGGTTTACCTTAGCTATGGGTATGCTTGGAAATAAGATATGGTAATTTTACAGTTTTTAGCCTGTAAATTCAACATTACAAACCATAAAATACTGAATATAATAAGATAAAGATAAATGAAAGAGGATACCTTGTTCAGCAGGTGAGTGTATGGTGGCCAACTTTGCGTCAGCACTCATGTTGCGACATGCTGTGCCAGCATCAGTGTAGTTCTTCCTATCACTGAACACTTTCATGCAACTCTCACCTATAACACCAATGTGAAGGAGAATTAATAACAATGATTGTATCAAAGATAAACTGTACGTAAATTGCACGATCACTTACAACACTTAAACATAAAATGATGTTTGAGGAGGTAGATCATGGTCATGAATATGATATTGTGTATATGGACTTCAGTAAGGCTTTTGATAGAGTTCCACATCAGAGACTATTGAGGAAACTTAAGGCACACGGAATAGGAAGAGAATTTTTTTCCTGGGTAGAGGCATGGTTGACAAATAGGCGGCAGAGAGTTTGCATATATGGGGAGAAATCAGAATGGGGGCGCGTCTCAAGCGGTGTGCCACAAGGGTCAGTTTTGGGCCCCCTGTTGTTTACAATTTACATAAACGACATAGATGAGGTAATAAATAGCAACATAAGCAAATTTGCTTATGACACCAAAATAGGCCGTACAATTCATTCTACTGAGGACATTAGAGCACTCCAGGATGATTTGAATAGACTGATGCAGTAGTCGGAGAAGTGGCAGATGCAGTTTAATGTAGAAAAATGCAAAGTACTAAATGTTCGGCAGAACAATAACCATGCCACATATAAATTGAATAATGTAGATCTTAATACTTGTGATAGCGAGAAGGATTTAGGAGTTCAGGTTAGCAGTAATCTGAAACCAAGACAACAGTGCATAAGTGTTCGCAATAAAGCTAACAAAATCCTTGGCTTCATATCAAGAAGTATAAATAATAGAAGTCCTCAGGTTGTTCTTCAACTCTATATATCTTTGGTTAGGCCTCATTTAGATTATGCTGCACATTTCTGGTCACCGTATTACAGAATGGATATAAATGCACTGGAAAACGTAAAGAGGAGGATGACAAAGTTGATCCCATGTATCAGAAATCTTCCTTATGAAGATAGACTGAGGGCCCTGAATCTGCACTCTCTAGAAAGGCGTAGAATTAGGGATGATATGATTGAGGTGTATAAATGGAAAACAGGAATAAATAAAGGGGATGTAAATAGCGTGCTGAAAATATCCAGTCAAGACAGGACTCTCAGCAATGGTTTCAAGTTGGAAAAGTTCAGATTCAGGAAGGATATAGGAAAGCACTGGTTTGGTAATAGAGTTGTGGATGAGTGGAACAAACTCCCGAGTACCGTCATAGATGCTAGGACGATGTGTAGTTTTAAAAATAGGTTAGATAAATACATGAGTGGGTGTGAGTTGGACCTGACTAGCTTGTGCTACTAGGTCAGATGCCGTACTAATTCCTTAAGTGGAAGTGACCTGACTACCTTGAGTTTACCTGGAAAGGGTTAACTCCAGGTGGTCCTGCCTGATGGACCTGCCTTGCATGGACCAGTAGGCCTGCTGCAGTGTTCCTTTTTTATTATGTTCTTAATGGTACCGGTGGTTCCTGTGTCAGTCTCAGAACTCACCTCCTAAATTATAAAGGAAATATCATAGGACTGAAAATATTAAGAAATACACAGGAATTTGAAAAATTAGTAAATACTAAATGTAATTAGAGGTGTGTAAGGTTTTATATGTTCATGAAACTGAGAGAAAAGATACGTAATTTTGCCAGAATACAAAACTTTTAGTTGGTTACTTTCTCTGTGTGACGGATGACATAGGTAAATTTAATTCTTGCTTTAATGTTACATCAGGGAAGCTGAACAATACTGTATAACAAGTTTGAATAAAACCATGTGGGAGGTTGATAGAGTTTACTTCCTCCAGTTATATAAACTCATAAAAACTTAGTAAAGTAATATTTATATACCTTTATGTTATTCACAGATTAATGGTCTCAAGAAAATATTATTTACCTTAGTTTTATACTGTGTACACATACCATGAGTTGTGTATATTCCCCACCACGTAAATATTTTTACTAAAATTTTATTTTTACCAGTTTCATTATTTCCACTTCAAAATGTCGAGACCTATATCACTGGGTAACACATTTTTTTGCCAAAGTTGTGTTTATCTTATATTTAGAATGAATATGTAATTTAGAATGTTGATTCCAACAAAATAACCCAAGTTCTTCCATAACATGAAAACAATTTCATCACAAATTATCAGTCTACAGTTTGTCGCAACAAAGATGTCATAAAGCAAATTCCTAAGTCTGAATATATATTTATTTTACTTACTAATATAATCGTAATAGCAATAATCATAAAAAAGTATCACAGTAAATCAAGGGTCGGCAGTCATTTTTAATGGAGAGTCATATCATCAATATAGAAATGCTTCTCGGTCCACACAATATTGTAATGTAAAATATTTAATTTTTAAGAATAGCTCAAATTCACCTCTTTCTTTCGTAAGCTCAAAATGTTGATAAAAATACGACTAGGTCTTTCATATGAAGGAAGAACAACGCTGATGCAAGTCCGACGTTGTCACTGTACACCTGCAAGGTGGTAATTAGTCATTACAAATGTAAGCTTTGATTTGCTCACCTTCAGCATAAAAAATATTTGTTTTAAGTATGTTGATCCAAACAATGCAAGAATATTTCCAGTAAGATTCTTTAATTTCGGAAATGCCTACAATGTGAGAAGCGGAAATATTTTGTATTCAGAATGAATCACACTGAAGGTTAAAAACCTCGAGTTGAAAATCAATTAGGGTTTTATGAGCATCAACTGAAACATATGAAGCGATTAAAGACTTGTCATGTTGGATTATTCTGAAATTATGGAATTGTCGAGAAAATTGTTTTATTATCGAACGACATAAATAAAATAATAATTTGTTAAGTAAAATGACACAAATGCAACTAATGTGACATTTTATTGTGGCAACGTTTTGCTCTCCAGGAGCTTTGTCAAGCCGTTACAAACAATACATTGACACAGAGGGTATATATACATGAGAACATATGAATGGAGGAGCACTGCAGAAGTCCTACTGGCCCATAAAAGGTAAGTCCTTATCAAAACTACAATTACCTAAGAATTTACTTCCGTACTCACGACACCAATCAAACCCAGTCCCTCCCACTCATATATTTGTCCAATCTCTTTTTAAAGCCACCCAAGGTCCTAGCCTCTATCACCCTACTAGGAAGATTGTTCCACGCATCTACAACTCTGTTCGAAAACCAGTACTTGCCTATGTCCTATCTAAATCTAAATTTATCCAATTTAAATCCGTTATTTCTGGTTCTTACTTGGTTCGATATCCTCAGTATTTTATTAATATCTCCTTTGTTTATGCCCATCATCCACTTGTACACCTCGATGATATCTCCCCTCATTCTACGTCTCTCCAGAGAGTGGAGATTCAACGCTCTAAGTCTATCTTCATACGGGAGATTTCTTATACTGTAAATCATTTCAGTCATTCTTCTTTGTATGTTCTCCAATGAATCTATATCATCCTGTAGTAAGGAGACCAAAACTGAGCTGCATAATCCAAATGAGGTCTCATTAGTGATGTATAGTGCTTTAAAATAACTTTTGGACTTCTGTTGCTTATACTTCTTGAAATAAATCCTAGTAATCTGTTAGCCTTATTGCGCACACTTAGGCACTGTTGTCTTGGCTTTAGATTCCTGCTTACAATGACTCCCAAGTCTTTTTCACATTCTGTATGATCAAGCTCTACTTCACCTAGTTTATAAATTCGAGGGATATTTTCATTACCAACGACAAGCACCTTACACTTGTCCACATTGAACTTCATCTGCCACTTTTCAGACCAAGACATTAATTTGTCCAAATCCTCCTGGAGTTCACTGGTATCCTCCTCAGAATGAATCATACTGCTTATTTTTGTATCATCAGCAAATTTACTCATGTCACTTGCAATTCCTTCATCAAGGTCATTTATGTAAATTATGAACAACAATGGGCCTAAAGGGGGTGATAAGCGTCTGTCGATTTATAAAAAAATTGAAATAAAAAAATTATGGAAAATATTTTTTTCTTACCAAAAAATAGTGCACAATTCTGGCAACAAGATGATGCAATCTGCTTATTTCTATCATATTTCTAAGTATGTTTATACTAAAAAGTATTTTTTTTTTTGTTCTTGGTGTCAGCAAAAAGACCTGTTGGCGATTAGACATTTTTTTTTTACCCCTAAAATTGCAATTTTTATGATTGTTTCACTTTAAATACACTGCATGGCAACCTCTGCAAGGAGTGGTGTGTGTGAGGTCGGCAGACACGTCTCTCAGTGGCGTTACAGCCTCCGATAAGTTTGGTGAGATGTACTGCTCTGGAAGGTGGCGTGCGATTTCCCAAGAGTTGTATACTTACATAATTATCAATATCTCAGGAGTAAGTAATCCCTCTTATGCAAAGAGGATTTATCATAGCATCATGATTCTTTTGCAGGGGTATAGAGGAATGATGGTTCTATCGAACTAGAGAGCGATTTTGCTATATATTTTATCGTTTCTTGTTAGTGATTTTTGTTTTCCAAAACAAATTAAAAAAAAAAAAAACATGTATTTCAATAATTTGTATAATGCAATCAATTAACAGAAAGCTCCAACCGCTCTCTAATTCTATAGCCTAACTCGTCCACGTTTATCTGATCTCAACTATAACATTGTATGTCTTACCAATTTTATAGGAGAGGGATTTCCAAAAGCCCTATCAAATAGGGCATTTTATTTTTTTTCTATATAACTCTAAGGCAAAACGTCACTAAAAATTCAGTGTCTATGTTTCAAATGCTACTTAATTCAAAGACAATATTCCCAATGAAATATTTGCTCATCCCCCCCCTAAAACTGATCCTTGTGGAAAGCCACTAGTGACTAGTCCCCATTCAGATTTGACCCCATTAATGTAAACTCTGCTTTCTATTGGTAAGATATGCCTCTATCCATGCTAGAACTTTACCTCCTATACCATGAGCTGCCACCTTTCTTAAGAGTCTCTTGTGAGGTACTCTATCGAAAGCCTTACTGAAATCCAAGTAAACTATATCATATTCTTTATCACTGTCTACTGCCTCAAATGTTTTATTGAAAAACGTCAGTAAATTTGTCAGGCAGGAACGACCTCTCGTGAACCCATGCTGAGATTCATCAATCAAATTATGTTCTTCAAGGTGACTTCTAATAATATCAGCTAAAGTTGATTGTAATAATTTGCCTACTATAGACGTGAGGCTTATTGGACGGTAATTTGATGGAATGGACTTATCCCCTGATTTGAATATAGGAACTACATTAGCTATCTTCCACATCTCTGGCACAACACCAGTTAGGATGGACGTATTAACACACATGGGCCCTGAATCTACACTCTCTAGAAAGGCGTAGAATTAGGGGGATATGAT
>WNWK01029563.1:0-24288 GCA_009830355.1 Cherax destructor
TATGTCCAACCACAACTTCTTACCAGACCTCTGGGCTGGTGTTAACACATCATAGGAATCCGATGTTGTCGCTGAGTGTTTCCGAGCGCCGTGTCCTCCACTACACATTGTTCACTTGAAGTCACCTGATGCACATCCACCTCCACCACACTGAGCCCCCTCCCCTTTGACTCAGCATCCATCACGACATCAAGGGACGGTTCTGCTGTCCTCACAGAAGCCTCCACACGCCAGAGCCTCATTCCCCTCCTCAGGTGTCACCGACACCCCGTCGGATGAGGAAGACAATATTTCCTTAACATATTTTCCAACGCTTCCAGTTCTGCTGTCCCTGTCTCCGTCCGTGCATGAACCGTAGCCTTCGACACTGTAATGCATTCTTACGTCGTTCCTTCTGAAGGTGAGCTGCATCCGCTACACCATTGCCCTCCTTCTAGTTGGTGGTGTACTGGTGGTGGTACTGGTGGTGGTGGTAGTGGTGGTGGTGGTGGTGGTGGTGGTGGTGGTGGTAGTGGTGGTGGTGGTGGTGGTGGTGGTGGTGGTGGTGGTGGTGGTGGTGGTGGTGGTGGGACTGGTGGTGGTGTGGTGGTGGTGGTGGTGGTGGTGGTAGTGGTACTGGTGGTGGTGGTGGTGGTGGTGGTGGTGAAGGCGGACTTGTTGGGAAGTTGAATGCTGGCAGGTTGTTGAGGGCAAGAAGGTCGTTTATCGATGTGTTGAAGGATCGTGGTTGAGCTGCGTTGTTCAGGTGAGCAAACATCATGCAGTAATAAATCTTCGTAGAGATGTTGTCAGGCAGAGGCGAGGTGGGTGGTGGTGGTGGTGGTGGTACTGGTGGTGGTGGTAGTGGTGGTGGTGGTGGTGGTGGTGGTGGTGGTGGTGGTGGTGGTGGTGGTGGTGGTGGTGGTGGTGGTGGTGGTGGTGGTGGTGGTGGTGGTGGTGGTGGCGGCGGCGGCGGCGGTGGTGGTGGTGGTGGTGGTGGTGGTGGTGGTGGTGGTGGCGGCTGCTAAGTGGCTTGCAGGATCTTGGCGGTAGTAGACTGGAGTTTAGCTATTAAGAACATAAGAAATAAGGAACACTGCAGCAGGCCTACTGGCCCATGCGAGGCAGGTCCAAGTCTCCCACCGGCTTAAGCCAATGCCCCGACCCAGCCAGGTCAGGTTACATTCACTTAAGGAAGGAGCACGGCATCTGACCTAGTAGCACAAGCTAGTCAAGACTAACTCACACCCACCCGCACCCACTCATATTTATCTAGCCTATTTTTAAAACTACACAACGTTTTAGCCTCTATAACTGTACTCGGGAGTTTGTTCCACTCATCGACAACTCTATTATCAAACCAATGCTTTCCTATATCCCTCCTGAATCTGAATTTATCCAACTTAAAGCCATTGCTGCGTGTCCTGTCAATACTAGATATTTTTAGCACGCTATTTACATCCCCTTTATTTATTCGTTTTCCATTTATACACCTCAATCATATCCCCCCTAATTCTACGCCTTTCTAGAGAGTGCAGATTCAGGGCCCTCAGTCTATCTTCATAGGGAAGATTTCTGATACATGGGATCAACTTTGTCATCCTCCTCTGTACGTTTTCCAGAGCATTTATATCCATTCTGTAATACGGTGACCAAAACTGTGCAGCATAATCTAGATGAGGCCTAACCAAGGATATATAGAGTTGAAGAACAACCTGAGGACTCCTATTATTTATGCTTCTTGATATGAAGCCAAGGATTCTGTTTGCTTTATTGCAAACAGTTATGCACTGTTGTCTTGGTTTTAGATTACTGCTAACCAGAACTCCTAAATCCTTTTCGCAATCAGTAGTATTAAGATCTACATTATTTAGTTTATATGTGGCATGGTTATTGTCCTGTCCAATATTAAGAACTTTGCATTTATCTATATTAAACTGCATCTGCCACTTCTCCGACCACTGCATCAGTCTATTCAAATCTTCCTGGAGTGCTCTAATGTCCTCATTAGAATGAATTGGACGGCCTATTTTGGTGTCATCGGCAAATTTGCTTATGTCGCTATTTATTCCCTCATCTATGTCGTTTATGTAGATTGTGAACAAGGGCCCAATACTGACCCCTGTGGAACACCGCTTGTGACGCTTCCCCACTCTGATTTCTCCCCATTTATGCAAACTCTCTGCTGCCTATTTGTCAACCATGCCTCTATCCAGGAAAAAATTTCTCCTCCTATTCCGTGTGCCTTATTTTTTCTCAATAGTCTCTGATGTGGGACTCTATCAAAAGCCTTACTGAAGTCCATATACACAATATCATATTCATTACCATGATCTACCTCCTCAAATACCTTAGTGAAAAAAGTTATTAAATTTGTAAGGCAGGAACGCCCTTTTGTAAAACCGTGCTGAGATTCGTTGATTAATTTATGCTTTTCAAGATGGCTGCGGATTGCCTCGGCAATTATTGATTCCATAAATTTTCCCACTATGGAGGTTAGGCTTATTGGTCTATAGTTCGAAGCTAAGGACCTGTCACCTGCTTTGAAAATAGGTATTACATTTGCCATTTTCCACTTATCTGGCACCATGCCAGTTTGCAGTGATATGTTGAAAAGATTAGCCATAGGTTTGCTAAGCTCCTCTTTACATTCCTTTAGAACCCTTGCATACAGTTCATCAGGGCCTGGGGATTTGTTAGGTTTTAATTTATCTATTTGTCTAAGGACCATGTCACTTGTGACCCTAATCATGCATAGTTTACTATCATCATGTTCTACATAATTAATTATTTCTGGAATATCGCTAGTATCTTCCTGTGTAAACACTGAGAGGAAGTAAGTGTTTACCTGAAATGTTCTGCATCAATGACATACGGGCTGTGGTTTGTACGTTGGTTTACGTGCGGCCAACAGTAACAGCCTGATTGATCAAGTCCTCATCCACCACGAGGCCTGGTCACAGACCGAGCCGCGAGGGTCTTGATCCCCGAAATCCTCTCCAGGTATACGGTGTTTATAATGACACGATGTTTATAATGACACGATGTTTATGACACGATGTTTATAATGACACGATGTTTATAATGACACGATGTTTATAATGACACGATGTTTATGACACGATGTTTATAATGACACGATGTTTATAATGACACGATGTTTATAATGACACGATGTTTATAATGACACGATGTTTATAATGACACGATGTTTATAATGACACGATGTTTATAATGACACAATGTTTATAATGACACGATGTTTATAATGACACGATGTTTATAATGACACGATGTTTATAATGACACGATGTTTATAATGACACGATGTTTATAATGACACGATGTTTATAATGACACGATGTTTATAATGACACGATGTTTATTATGACACGATGTTTATAATGACACGATGTTTATAATGACACGATGTTTATAATGACACGATGTTTATAATGACACGATGTTTATAATGACACGATGTTTATATTGACACGATGTTTATAATGACACGATGTTTATAATGACACGATGTTTATAATGACACGATGTTTATATTGACACGATGTTTATAATGACACGATGTTTATATTGACACGATGTTTATAATGACACGATGTTTATATTGACACGATGTTTATAATGACACGATGTTTATATTGACACGATGTTTATAATGACACGATGTTTATATTGACACGATGTTTATAATGACACGATGTTTATAATGACACGATGTTTATATTGACACGATGTTTATAATGACACGATGTTTATAATGACACGATGTTTATAATGACACGATGTTTTAATGACACGATGTTTATAATGACACGATGTTTATAATGACACGATGTTTATAATGACACGATGTTTATAATGACACGATGTTTATAATGACACGATGTTTATAATGACACGATGTTTATATTGACACGATGTTTATAATGACACGATGTTTATAATGACACGATGTTTATAATGACACGATGTTTATAATGACACGATGTTTATAATGACACGATGTTTATAATGACACGATGTTTATAATGACACGATGTTTATATTGACACGATGTTTATAATGACACGATGTTTATAATGACACGATGTTTATATTGACACGATGTTTATAATGACACGATGTTTATAATGACACGATGTTTATGACACGATGTTTATGACACATGGTAAACGTTATGACACATGGTAAACGTTTGGTAGCATGTGCTGGGAACTTTGATGTCATTGCAATAACTGAAACATGGTATAATACCAAGAGTCGGGATATGATTGCTGAGTGTCATATTCAGGGGTTTAAGTTGTTCCATGTAGACAGATATAATGGGAAAGAGGGTGGAGTTGCATTATATGTACGAGAAAATATAAATTAAGTAAAAGGACACAATTGCAACTAATGTGACATTTTATTGTGGCAACGTTTCGCTCTCCAGGAGCTTTCTCAAGCCGTTACAAGCGATATATGGACACAGTTGGTATATATATACTGTCAAGGTGAGGTGAAAAAACTAGTGGTGGTAGAAGTAGTAGTGATATAAGTAGTATTACTAGTAGTAGTAGTAGTAGAAGTAATACAATAAGGTAGAACAATCAATAAGCACATGAGTTATCTCTGTTTCTAACACAATTAAACAAAACAAAGGCAGCTTCACCATCTCTGAAGTCTTAGCAAGAATCCTCCTGAAAACAGTAAACCCTACCATCACATAGTCTCTCCTCCTAATTTAGCACATCGTAGATGTGGAACACTCCTACTGGCCTTCTATATTTCAACCTCCAGCAGAAATATTTGTCTAACCTATTGTTATACTACCCAAGTATTTGTTTTATCACCTTTTACTCATGTGCATATTGATTGTTCTACCTTACTGTATTACTTCTACTACTACTACTACTACTAATACTACTTATATCACTACTACTTCTACCACCACTAGTTTTTTCACCTCTTGAGAAAGCTCCTGGAGAGCGAAACGTTGCCACAATAAAATGTCACATTAGTTGCAATTGTGTCCTTTTACTTAACATATTGTCGGTAATTCTACCAATATTATTACAAAATATAAATTGCTGCATAAAAACAGGCATAAAAATAGATGGATTATTAACAGAATCTGTTTGGGTAGAGTTTCTAGAAGGTCAAGAAAAACTGATTGTAGGTGTAATATACCGACCTCCAGGCTTGGATCACGATAGAGGGAGACTTCTTTGGGACGAAATTGTTAGGGCTTCTAGGCACAATAACGTAGTGATAGTAGGGGATTTTAACTTTAGTCAAATTGACTGGACTTCCTTGACCGGTAATCTGGAGTCCAGTGACTTTATGGAAGTAGTTCAGGACTGTTTTCTGAAGCAGTGTGTGACGGAGTCTACCAGAGGTAATAATTTGCTCGACCTGGTCTTGTCAAATAAGGAAACCCTGGTAAATAATCTGGAGATCACTGAAGAGCTTGGCGCAAGTGATCACAAATCCATTACTTTTAATATTACCTGGGAGTACGAGAATAGGGATAATACGGTAAAAGTTCCTGATTTTCGTTTTGCCGACTATACTGGACTTAGAGAACACCTGTCTAATCTCGACTGGGGTAATCTAGCTAACGATTACGATGGGATCTGCGTTTATGATTTTTTTCTTAATAATGTACAACGTGCACAGAGTATATTTATTCCCCAGAGAGAATTTAGGTCAAATAATAACGATCCCAAATGGATTAACAGGAGGCTAAAACATCTATTAGGGGAGAAAAGAGGAATTTATAGGCGCATCAAAAGAGGAGATGTTAACCTTATTGACCAATATGTTCAGTTGAAAAGAGAAGTAAAAAAAGGGATTAGAAAGGCTAAACGTGACTATGAGATTAAGGTTGCTAATGAATCAAAGACTAATCCAAAAGGGTTCTTTCAAGTGTATAGGACGAAGGTGAGGGAAAAGGTAGGACCTCTGAAAATTGGGAATGGACAGCTGACGGATAACGAACTGGAAATGTGTTCTCTATTTAATGACTATTTTTTGTCAGTCTTTACACAAGAACACGTTTATGATTTTTTTCTTAATAATGTACAACGTGCACAGAGTATGTTTATTCCCCAGAGAGAATTTAGGTCAAACAATAACGATCCCAAATGGATTAACAGGAGGCTAAAACATCTATTAAGGGAGAAAAGAGGAATTTATAGGCGCATCAAAAGAGGAGAGGTAAACCTTATTGACCAATATGTTCAGTTGAAAAGAGAAGTAAAAAAAGGGATTAGAAAGGCTAAACGTGACTATGAGATTAAGGTTGCTAATGAATCAAAGACTAATCCAAAAGGGTTCTTTCAAGTGTACAGGACGAAGGTGAGGGAAAAGGTAGGACCTCTGAAAATTGGGAATGGACAGCTGACGGATAACGAACTGGAAATGTGTTCTCTATTTAATGACTATTTTTTGTCAGTCTTTACACAAGAAGACGTAAATGAGATTCCAGAAATTAACAATTATTCAGTTCCTGAAGAATTCAAATTAACTAATATTACTGTCACGAGGGATATGGTTATCAAACAGATAGATAAACTGAAGCAAAATAAGTCCCCGGGACCCGACGAGTTGTTTTCCAGGGTACTTAAAGAATGCAAAATGGAACTTAGTCAGCCATTAACGAATGTGTTTAATACGTCCATCCTAACTGGTGTTGTGCCAGAGATGTGGAAGATAGCTAATGTATTTCCCTATATTCAAATCAGGGATAAGTCCATTCCATCAAATTACCGTCCAATAAGCCTCACATCTATAGTAGGCAAATTATTAGAATCAATTATAGCTGATATTATCAGAAGTCACCTTGAAGAACATAATTTGATTAATGAATCTCAGCATGGGTTTACGAGAGGTCGTTCCTGCCTGACAAATTTACTGACGTTTTCAATAAAACATTTGAGGCAGTAGACAGTGATAAAGAATATGATATAGTTTACTTGGATTTCAGTAAGGCCTTCGATAGAGTACCTCACAAGAGACTCTTAAGAAAGGTGGCAGCTCATGGTATAGGAGGTAAAGTTCTAGCATGGATAGAGGCATGGCTTACCAATAGAAAGCAGAGAGTTTCCATTAATGGGGTCAAATCTGAATGGGGATTTGTCAATAGTGGCGTTCCACAAGGATCAGTTTTGGGCCCATTGTTGTTCATAATTTACATAAATGACCTTGATGAAGGAATTGCAAGTGACATGAGTAAATTTGCTGATGATACAAAAATAGGCCGTATAATTCATTCTGAGGAGGATACCAGTGAACTCCAGGAGGATTTGGATAAATTAATGTCTTGGTCTGAAAAGTGGCAGATGAAGTTTAATGTGGACAAGTGTAAGGTGCTAGTCGTTGGTAATGAAAATATCCCTCGAATTTATAAACTAGGTGAAGTTGAGCTTGATCATACAGAATGTGAAAAGACTTGGGAGTCATGGTAAGCAGAAATCTAAAGCCAAGACAACAGTGCCTAAGTGTGCGCAATAAGGCTAACAGATTACTAGGATTTATTTCAAGAAGTTTAAGCAACAGAAGTCCAAAAGTTATTTTACAGCTCTATACATCACTAGTGAGACCTCATTTGGATTATGCAGCTCAGTTTTGGTCTCCTTACTACAGGATGGATATAGATTCATTGGAGAACATACAAAGAAGAATGACTAAAATGATTTACAGTATAAGAAATCTCCCGTATGAAGATAGACTTAGAGCATTGAATCTCCACTCTCTGGAGAGACGTAGAATGAGGGAGATATCATCGAGGTGTACAAGTGGATGATGGGCATAAACAAAGGAGATATTAATAAAATACTGAGGATATCGAACCAAGTAAGAACGAGAAATAACGGATTTAAATTGGATAAATTTAGATTTAGAAAGGACATAGGCAAGTACTGGTTTTCGAACAGAGTTGTAGATGCGTGGAACAATCTTCCGAGTAGGGTGATAGAGGCTAGGACCTTGCGTGGCTTTAAAAAGAGATTGGACAAATATATGAGTGGGAGGGGCTGGGTTTGATTAGTGTCGTGAGTAGAGCCTGGAGTCTACCTGGAGAGAATTCCAGGGGTCAACGCCCCCGCGGCCCGGTCTGTGACCAGGCCTCTTGTTGGACCAGAGCCTGATCAACCAGGCTGTTACTGCTGGCCGCACGCAGTCCAACGTACGAACCACAGCCCGGCTGATCAGGTACCGACTTGAGGTGCCTGTCCAGTGCCTGCTTGAAGACAGCTAGGGGCTTGTTGGTAATCCCCCTGATGTATGCTGGGAGGCAGTTGAACAATCTTGGGCCCCTCACACTTATTGTGTTGTCCCTCAACGTGCTAGTGGCACCCCTGCTCTTCATTGGGGGAATGTTACATCGCCTGCCGAGTCTTTTGCTTTCGTACGGAGTGATTTTTGTGTGCAAGTTTGGTACTAAGCCCTCGAGAATTTTCCATGTGTATATAATAATGTATCTCTCCGCCTGCGTTCTAGAGAGTACAGGTTTAGGAACTTCAAGCGTTCCCAGTAGTTGAGGTGGTTTATCGCACTTATGCGTGCGGTGAAGGTTCTCTGCACATTTTCAAGGTCAGCAATTTCACCCGCCTTGAAAGGTGCAGTTAGTGTGCAGCAATATTCCAGCCTAGATAGAACAAGCGATCTGTAAAGTGTCAACATGGGCTTGGCATCCCTGGTTTTGAAGGTTCTCATTATCCATCCTGTCATTTTTCGAGCAGATGCAATTGCTACATTGTTATGGTCCTTGAAGGTGAGATCCTCTGACATGATCACTCCCAGGTCTTTGACATTAGTTTTCGCTCTATTGTGTGGTTGGAATTAGTTTTGTACTCCGATGAGATTTTAATTTCTTCACGTTTTCCGTATCTGAGTAATTGAAATTTCTCATCATTGAACTTCATATTGTTTTCTGCAGCCCATTTAAAGATTTGGTTTATGTCTGCTTGGAGTCTTGCAGTGTCTTCAACGGTGGACACTGTCATACAGATTCGGGTGTCATCTGCAAAGGAAGACACAGCACTGTGGCTTATATCCCTGTCAATGTCTGATATGAGGATGAGGAATAGGATGGGAGCAAGTACTGTGCCTTGTGGAACAGAGCTTTTCACAGTAGCTGCCTCAGACTTTACTCTGTTGACTACTACTCTTTGTGTTCTACGTGTTAGGAAATTATAAATCCATCTACCAACTTTTCCTGTTATTCCTTTATCACGCATTTTGTGTGCTATTACACCATGGTCACACTTGTCAAAGGCTTTGCAAAATCTGTGTATATAACATCTGCATTCTGTTTATCTTCTAGAGCATCCAGGACCTTGTCGTAGTGGTCCAGTAGTTGGGACAGACAGGAGCGGCCTGCTCTAAACCCATGCTGTCCTGGGTTGTGCAATTGATGGGTATCAAGATGGGTGGCGATCTTGCTTCTTAGAACCCTTTCAAAGATTTTTATGATATGGGACGTTAGCGCAATTGGTCTGTAGTTCTTTGCTATTGCTTTACTGCCCCTTTGTGGAGCGGGGCTATGTCTGTTGTTTTTAGTAGCTGCGGGACGATCCCAGTGTCCATGCTCCCTCTCCATAGGATGTTAAAAGCATGTGATAGGGGCTTCTTGCAGTTCTTGATGAACACGGAGTTCCATGAGTCTGGGCCTGGGCGGAGTGCATGGGCATGTCATTTATTGCCTTTTCAAAGTCATTTGGCGTAGTGATGATGTCAGAAAGGCATGCGTCTGTCAAGTTGTGTGGCACTCTCATGAAAAAATCATTTAGGTTTTCGATTTTCAGTCTGGTTAGTGGCTCGCTAAAGACTGAGTCATACTGGGATTTAAGTAACTCACTCATTTCCTTGCTGTCATCTGTGTAGGACCCATCCGGTTTAAGTAGGGGCCCAATACTGGTTGTTGTTCTCGACTTTGATTTTGCATAGGAAAAGAAATACTTAGGGTTTCTTTCACTTTCATTTATGGCTCTTAGTTCTTCCCGTGTCTCTTGATTCCTATAAGATTCCTTTAGTTTTAATTCGATGTTTGCTATTTCTCTGACTAGTGTCTCCCTACGTATTTCAGAGAGTAAATTCAGGAGTAAATTCTTAGGTAGTGGTGGTTTTGATAAGGACCTGCCTTGTATGGGCCAGTAGGCCTTCTGCAGTGCTCCTCCATTCTTATGTTCTTAAACGAGATTCCAGAAATTAACAATTATTCAGTTCCTGAAGAATTCAAGTTAACTAATATTACTGTCACGAGGGACATGGTTATCAAACAGATAGATAAACTGAAGCAAAATAAGTCCCCGGGACCCGACGAGTTGTTTTCCAGGGTACTTAAAGAATGCAAGATGGAACTTAGTCAGCCATTAACAAATGTGTTTAATACGTCCATCCTAACTGGTATTGTGCCAGAGATGTGGAAGATAGCTAATGTAGTTCCTATATTCAAATCAGGGGATAAGTCAATTCCATCAAATTACCGTCCAATAAGCCTCACATCTATAGTAGGCAAATTATTAGAATCAATTATAGCTGATATTATTAGAAGAACATAATTTGATTAATGAATCTCAGCATGGGTTCACGAGAGGTCGTTCCTGCCTAACAAATTTACTGACGTTTTTCAATAAAACATTTGAGGCAGTAGACAGTGATAAAGAATATGATATAGTTTACTTGGATTTCAGTAAGGCCTTCGATAGAGTACCTCACAAGAGACTCTTAAGAAAGGTGGCAGCTCATGGTATAGGAGGTAAAGTTCTAGCATGGATAGAGGCATGTCTTACCAATAGAAAGCAGAGAGTTTCCATTAATGGGGTCAAATCTGAATGGGGATTAGTCACTAGTGGCGTTCCACAAGGATCAGTTTTAGGCCCATTGTTGTTCATAATTTACATAAATGACCTTGATGAAGGAATTGCAAGTGACATGAGTAAATTTGCTGATGATACAAAAATAGGCCGTATGATTCATTCTGAGGAGGATACCAGTGAACTCCAGGAGGATTTGGACAAATTAATGTCTTGGTCTCAAAAGTGGCAGATGAAGTTCAATGTGGACAAATGTAAGGTACTAGTCCTTGGTAATGAAAATAGCCCTCGAATTTATAAACTAGGTGAAGTAGAGCTTGATCATACAGAATGTGAAAAAGACTTGGGAGTCATGGTAAGCAGGAATCTAAAGCCAAGACAACAGTGCCTAAGTGTGCAATAAGGCTAACAGATTACTAGGATTTATTTCAAGAAGTATAAGCAACAGAAGTCCAAAAGTTATTTTACAGCTCTATACATCACTAGTGAGACCTCATTTGGATTATGCAGCTCAGTTTTGGTCTCCTTACTACAGGATGGATATAGATTCATTGGAGAACATACAAAGAAGAATGACTAAAATGATTTACAGTATAAGAAATCTCCCGTATGAAGATAGACTTAGAGCGTTGAATCTCCACTCTCTGGAGAGACGTAGAATGAGGAGATATCATCGAGGTGTACAAGTGGATGATGGGCATAAACAAAGGAGATATTAATAAAATACTGAGGATATCGAACCAAGTAAGAACCAGAAATAACGGATTTAAATTGGATAAATTTAGATTTAGAAAGGACATAGGCAAGTACTGGTTTTCGAACAGAGTTGTAGATGCGTGGAACAATCTTCCGAGTACTGTGATAGAGGCTAGGACCTTGGGTGGCTTTAAAAAGAGATTGGACGAATGTATGAGTGGGAGGGGCTGGGTTTGATTTGTGTCGTGAGTACGGGAATAAATTCTTAGGTAGTGGTGGTTTGATAAGGACCTGCCTTGTATGGGCCAGTAGGCCTTCTGCAGTGTACCTCCATTCTTATGTTCTTATGTTATGTTTATGACACGATGTTTATAATGACACGATGTTTATAATGGCACGATGTTTATAAAGACACGATGTTTATAATGACACGATGTTTATAATGACACGATGTTTATAATGACACGATGTTTATAAGACTCGCTTGTTTTGATTCATTAAGTTTCTGTGTACTTTTACACTTTACAGTGTTAATGACATTGTTTGAGGCCGGGTCACCTATTGGAAGACCGCCGGCGTACCGGCGAACCTACAAGAAGACATTGGTAAATTAGACACATATGCAACACTTGGGTATCTTTATTGAGGAAACGTTTCGCCACACAGTGGCTTCATCAGTCCATACAAAGGAGAATCGTGAAGAACAGGAGGAGTGTGAGGTTGTCAGGCCCTCAATCTTGAGTAGATGTTGTCAGTCCATCAATCTTGAATAGAATAACAGCATATGAGCAGAGTGAGCATTTATACTGTAGACAGGAGAGGTGCAGCAGTTGTAGGAGGTGTCACATTTGTTCAATGTGGAAGTAGGTCGTGCCCAAGGAATAGGCAAAGAAGAAATCCCTGTATTAAGATACCAAGATGTTGCAGGCAGACAGGATGTGAATGAATGGTTCAGAGAACCGACGAGTTGGTAAATTAGACACATATGCAACACTTGGGTATCTTTATTGAGGAAACGTTTCGCCACACAGTGGCTTCATCAGTCCATACAAAGGAGAATCGTGAAGAACAGGAGGAGTGTGAGGTTGTCAGGCCCTCAATCTTGAGTAGATGTTGTCAGTCCATCAATCTTGAATAGAATAACAGCATATGAGCAGAGTGAGCATTTATACTGTAGACAGGAGAGGTGCAGCAGTTGTAGGAGGTGTCACATTTGTTCAATGTGGAAGTAGGTCGTGCCCAAGGAATAGGCAAACGAAGAAATCCCTGTATTAAGATACCAAGATGTTGCAGTGTCAGACAGGATGTGAATGAATGGTTCGAGAACCGACGAGTTGTAAATTGACACATATGCAACACTTGGGTATCTTGGGTACATAAAGATACCCAAGTGTTGCATATGTGTCTAATTTACCAACTCGTCGGTTCTCTGAACCATTCATTCACAAGAAGACATTGTTTGCTGGAAAACATTACGACGTTTTCGCCCAGGACATTTGGCTGCCAGAGTATGATGATCACTTTTACAGTTGATGCAGGTAGGAGCAGTAGTGGAGGTGCAGGTAGGAGCAGTAGTGGAGGTGCAGGTAGGAGCAGTAGTGGAGGTGCAGGTAGCGCAGTAGTGGAGGTGCAGAGTAGGAGCAGTATTGGAGGTGCAGGAACGAAAGTCGTGACCTTCAGACCCACAAGTGGAACATATTTTCTTGTTCTTGACGTGACAATCGTTGGTAGAATGACTGTGAAAAAGCATGTCCATCAAGGTGAAATTTGCTTGAAACGTTCAGGTTCAAGTTGACCAAGGTTGATGTAGTAGATGAGACAGCCAGACCATCAGAGAGAGCTCTGGCAGCCATGTTCACGTCGATAAACGTGATTTTCAGCATTGATGAAGCATTGGGGATCTTGATTACAGCTTCTAATTCAGCCCAGTCGTTGAGATCTTCAATTGATTGCTTGATGTCGTCGGTAGTCATGGAGGTGATAAGTTTGTCCAGCCTTTTCATAAACACTGATCGTTTTGCTCTCATAAATGGTGATGTTGAGAGAACAAAGCCTTGATCATCAAGGGTCTTGATAGCAGGTGTTGAGAGGACTTTTTTTGCTTCCTCATCATTGATGAATGTGACAAGGAAGGCTTCATGAAGAGTGGAAATTCCGAGAATTTCAGCTGCAAATTGCTTTTAAGGGTAGTAGCAGGGCAAGCTTGGAAGCATTAGTGGTTAAAGAGTCCTTAGCCTTGATCTTTACTCAGTGAGCCATGGTGGAGCAGGTAAAGGTTCCCCCCCAACGGGGATTGTAGGGAGACTGGAGAGTCAGAACTGCTAGACCTGCCTGGGCAAGAGTCAGAAGCAGAATCCTGTGGCATAATCTAATACATTAAATCACAATTATTGGGAACTTTCAAAGACACATAAGTACGATAAAGTACAATTACTGGGAACTTTTGAAGTCCTTGATTTTTATTCTTTGGAATGCAGTCAGAAAGATACAAATTAATAATAAACTCTTGAAAAAAATCCTAGATGGATTATTACTAAAAGCAACATACACCAAATGGAAAGCAGGGGACCACGAGTACACTAATAGAACACACAATAAGTGTCAGGGGCCGAAGACTGTTCAACGGCCTCCCAGCATACATAAGGGGATTACCAATAGACCCCTGGCTGTCAAGAAGGCGCTGAGCAGGCATGTATATTCAGTACCTGATCAGCCAGGGCTGTGGTTCGTACGTTGGTTTACGTGTGGCCAGCAGT
This sequence comes from Cherax destructor, assembly GCA_009830355.1. Classification (NCBI taxonomy): domain Eukaryota; kingdom Metazoa; phylum Arthropoda; class Malacostraca; order Decapoda; family Parastacidae; genus Cherax; species Cherax destructor. The sequence continues at coordinate 14,252 of WNWK01029563.1, forward strand.
AGCGCCTGATTGATCAGACCCTGATCCACAACGAGCCCTGGTGTCAGACAAGTCAGCAGGGGTGTTTCCCCCCACAACTCCCAGTATCCCCCCGGGAAATTTTGTGTCATTTCCCAAAATTTAAAAATGTCACTATCATAAATAATATCAAAAAAAAATTCGGGGAAAATTTTTAAAAAAAAGGAAAAATGCCTAATGTGACATTATATTGGGGGTTTGCTCTCCAGGGCTTTGTCAAGCTAACGGTTTAAAAAAACTCCTGGGGGAAAAACCCCCCTTTTCACTTTAAATTTAAAATTTTCTAAATTTTTAAAAATTTTTAAATTTTTAAAAAATTTCCCCGGAAGATGGTTTTGTGGAAAAAGAAAAACTGTGGGTGGGAATTAATGGATTGTTTATTTTCATAGATATAAACCATTTTTTTTTGCATTAAAACTTTTTTATGTGTACACATTACACTGTCGAAAATTTTTTCCCCCAGGTTTTTCCAGAAAAAAAAAAAACCCTAAAAAAATATTTCTAATTTAGGTTGTCATTTTTAGTAAACCAGACAAGAATTTTCCCCCAATTTTTATTTTAATGATATATGAGTTATATGTGACTTACTAAACCAGACTTTCGAAATTTTTTTTTGGGCAAATTAAAAAATGATATGGTTTCTTTCCAGTATGATTCATGTGCTTTTTAAATTAATTTTTGAAAAAAGTTTTTAGACAATTGAACACTGATATGGTTTCTCCCCGTATGATTTTTTCAAATTTTTTAAAAACCCGTAACCTAATTTTTTAGAATTTTTTGCAAAGAAAAAGTTTTCGCCCAGGGGAACACTGAATGGTTTCTCCCCGTATGATTTTTTTATGTGACGTACTAACGGGGGTTTTTTTTAAAAAATTTTTTTTCAGACCCCTGAACACTGAAAGGTTTTTTTCAGTATGATTTTTTGGGGGCCCCCACTAACCCAGATTTTGAAAAAGTTTTCAGACACACTGAACACTTGGATAGGTTTTTTTTCCCCCCCCTTTTAATTTAAAAAGTTTCCTTTTCCCATTTTTTTGGACGTACTAATTAGACTTTGAAAAAATTTTTTTTGGACACACTGAACACTGATGGGTTTTTCCCCCCAGTATGAGTTTTTTTTAGTAAATTACTTTTATCAGAAAACTCTTTTAGCCCCCTTTTGAACACGGGGTGTTTTATAGTCAAAATAAATCTGGTCGGGATGCCTGAGGTTCTTAAAAAAGAAGATTCTTTAGTGAGTGTGAATGTTGATCAACACCTCTCTTGCATTGCCTAAAAAACATTTTTTTTCGGGTGTTTTAAACATAATGAGTAAAAAATTTTCCCCCGTATATTAATTTTTTAATTTTTTTAGTGTAGTCACTGTATTAATGCTGTATATACGGCAGTCAAACCCTTTTTTAAGATTTGTAACAGGGGTATTGGCACTCAAATTTGGAAAAAATTTTAAGAAATTTTGGTCCCCGTATTGATAAACCACGGATGGCCCCAAAAAAAAAATTTTAAATTTTTAAAATTTAAAATTTTTTTCAAAATTTTTAATTTTTTTAATTATAGAAGGTTAATTTTTAAAGGGATTTAAATTGGGGGTTTTGGGGGAAAAAAACCAAATTGGGAACTCCCCCCTTTAAATTTCCCAACCTAATTTTAAAATTTTCCCCAAAAAAAAAAAGCTTTTATGATTCTATTAACTAGGGGAGCCCCCCCAAATCCAACCCCCCCCCACTCATGTATTTACCCAAACCTTTTTTTGAAACTACCCAAGGTCCTAGCTTCAATAACCCCTAAAATTTTCCAAAATTTAAAAAATTTTCCTATATCCTTTTTAAATCCCAAACTTATCCAATTTGAACCCCTTTTTAAAAAGGGTTTTTCTTGGGGGGGAAAGTCCTCAAGACCTTATTTATACCCCCCCTTTTAAAAACCCTCCCCCACTTATATACCTTGATTATGTCTCCCCTTTATTCTTCGTCTTACAATTGAATGTAATTTTTAAAGGGTTTTCCCCAAACTTTTTATTTAACATAAGAAAGGAAAAACCTTTAAAAGGCCTTTTTTGGGCCCCTACTGGGGGTCCTACACTTTTTACCCCCTTTTAAAAGAATATTTTTCAACCCAATTTTCAATCTCCCCCGAAAAAAGCTTTGAAAATTTTTTAACTCATTTTCCCAAATTTCCCCTCAAACCCCAACCCCCCCTCACTCTTTTTTTTACCCCCCCTAAATTTTAAACTACCCAACGTCCTTGTTTCCCAAAAAACCCCACTAGGCAGATGTTATAACTATAAACCTGAACTTACCTTCACTAGTAATAGGTTTTGTTTTGGGAAAGGTATCAATCCGTAACTAAAATCGACAAATTGATTAAATGGGGAAAAGCAAAAAAATTTTTTGATAGAAAAAGTTTGATCATGGGATCTTAAACACTTCTAAAAAAGTGATTAAAATAAAAAATATATAGGCTGGGGAAAAAGGGGGGTTTTACACCTGACTTTTTCTTTAAAATCAAGTCTGAGCCCCTCTTCTCCAAAAAAGCCAGCCTCAGGTTCAAAAAAGACCCAAAATAAATAAAATATATAATATGTTATTATTAATTATTAAATTTTTATTATTATTATTATTATTATTATTATTTTTTATTATTATTATTATTATTATTATTATTTTTAAAAAAAAAAAAAAAAAACAATATTGTACCAAAAAGCATTCAAAAAAAGATGAAAATTAGAGACATGTGCAACATCTAAAAAGAATTTTCCCCTTTTTTTTAATTTTGGTTTAAAGAAATTTGTTTTTGGGGGCATCCCGGGTTCCCTTTTAAAACCCCCAAAAAAACAAAAAAAATTCCCTAAGGAAAATAAGAACATAAAAAGGAACACTGCAGCAGGCCTGTTGGCCCATACTGGCGGGTTTTTCAATCCATCCCCCCCAACAGAATAATTGCCCCCAATTTTCAATTCTACCCAAAAAAAAAGGGTTTAAGATTCCTTTCCCCTTTTTTTTCCCTCCCAAACCCAAACCCCCCCTCACTCATGAATTTACCCCAAACCAAAATTTTGGGGAAAATCCCCGGGGCCCCCAATTTCCCCCAAAAACCCCCCTAGGCAGACTGTTCCCCTCATCAACTACCCTATTTTCCCAAAACCCAAAATTTTCCCTATTTTTTAAATCCAAACTTATCCAATTTTAATCCATTATTGCGGGTTCTCTCTTGGAAGATATCCTCAAGACCTTTTTTATATCCCCTTTTTAAAAATTTTCCCTTTATCCTCGTCATGTCTCCCCTCATTCTACGTCTTAAAAAAGTGAATGTAATTTAAGGGTCTTCAATCTTTCTTCGTAAGGAAGATTTCTAATGCTATGTATTAATTTAGTCATTCTACACTGAATGTTTTCAAAGAATTTATGTTGTAGAAGCCGTTGTTCGGTTGAAGTTGTTGGTGTAAATGAATGGTTCAAGAACCGACGAGTTGGTAAATTAGACACATATGCAACACTTGGGGTATCTTTATTGAGAAACGTTTCGCCACACAGTGGCTTCACCCAGTCCATAAAAAGGAAATCGTGAAGAAAAGGGGGAAATGAGGTGGTCAGTCCCTAAACCAAGTCGTGTTGTCAGTCCATCAATCTTGAATAGAATACAACAAAAATTTAAAAATTTAATAATTTAAAAAACATGTTCATAGGCAAAAGTGAAGTTTTAAAATATCCCCATTGTTTTATTCCCCTTCCCAAAAAAACCGGTTTCCTCGGGCCTTTTAAAAATTCTTCCCCTTTCCCCCCTGAAGGATTAAATGGGTTTTAAATTTAGGTTTTAAACACACATTTTTAAGATCCCCTGCACTTTTCCCCCGGGAAAGCTTTTGAGGTCCCTATTTTCCCAAATTTTGTAATTTCCGGGATTTCTTGCCCTTAAAAAAACCCCTTGGTGGGCAAACGTTTTCCAAAACCAAACTCTTTTGGAAATTTTTCCCCCCGTAGGATCCCCCTTTTAGTGCGGGGATTTGCAAGACCAAATTTATTGGAAATTTGGAAACAGAGGGATTTTCCCAAATTTTTCCCTTCGGTATTGCTTGTTTTTTCTTCTCTCAAATGGGGCCTTCCTTTTCGCTTAATTAAAATTAAATGGTTTGGGTAAAAACCCGGGTTAAAACCACAGGCATTTCTTAAAATAAAACGGAATCGGGGTGGGAAAACTGGGTATATAAATAAGGTCTTGAGGATATCTCCCCAAGAGAAACCCGCAATAATGGATTCAAGTTGAAATTTTAGATTTAAAAAAGGATATAGGAAAGTATTGGTTTGGAAATAGGGTAGTTGATGAGTGGAACAGTCTCCTAGTGGGGGTTATTAAACTAGGAGGGGATTTCAAATTTAGGTTGGAAAAATTTCCCATAAAGTGAGAGGGTTGGTTTTGAGTGGGACTCGCCCCGGAGTGAATGGAATTGTCAAGCTTATTTCTTGGGTGGCTTGAAAATTGGGTTGAGCAAGTTTTCCCGTTAGTGGGTCGGATTGTGAAGGACCTCCCTAGTATGGGCCAAAAAGGCCTGCTGCAGTGTTCCCCCCTTTCTTATGTTCTTAAAAGGGAACATAAGAACATAATAATGGAGGAACCTGCAAAAACCCCTCTTTATCAAAACAAATCCTTATAAAAAACCCCCCTTTTACCAAAGGGGTTTATTCCCGTACTCCCCCTTAAACCCCCCCCCCTTTTTTTTTCTTTTTTAAAAACCCCCCCCCCCAAAACACCCCTAATTGGGTTTTTTAATTTCCCCTTTGGGGGGAAAAAAATTCCTTTTTCCCAAAAAAATTTTTTTTAAAAATTTTTTGGTTTTTTTTTTTTAAAAAAATTTTTTTAAAAAAAAAAACCTTCGGGGAAAAAAAATTTTTAAAAAAAAAATTTAAAATTTTTTTTTTTAAAAAAAAAAAGGGCCCCCAAAAAAAAAAAAAACCCCCCCCCCCCCAAAATTCCGGAAAAAAAAAAAAAAATTTTTTTTTTTTAAAAAAAACCCCCCCAAAAAAATTTTTTTTTAATTTTTTAAAAAAAAGGGGGCCCCCAACAAATTTTGGAAAATTTTTTTAAAACCCGGAAAATTTTTTTGGGGAAAAGGAAAAAACCCCAAAATTTTAAAATTTTTTAAAAAAACGTTTGGGCCCCCCCCGTTTTCAAACAAAATTTTTTTTTTTAAAATTTAGAAAAAAAAAAAATTGGGGGGGTTTTTTTTTGGGGTTTTGAAAGGTTTTTAAAAACAAAAAAAGGCCCCTAGTTTTTCTTTGGGGGGGGTTTCGGGGGTTTTCCCCCCGGGGGGGTTTTTTGGGGAAATTTTTTAAAAAAATTTTTTTTTTTTTTTTGGGGGGGGTTTTTTTTTTTTTTTTTTATTAAAAAAAAATTTTTTTAAAAAACCCCCCAAAAATTTTTTTTTGGGTTTTTTTTTTTCCCCTTTTTAATTTTTTGGGTTTTTTTTTTTTCCTGGTTTTTAAAAATTTTTTTTTTTTGGAAAATTTTTTTAGGTTTTGGGGGGGGGTGGTTTTGGAAAAAATTTTAAAAAAAATTTTGGGGGGGGGAAAAAAGGGGGGGGGGGGAAAAATTTTTTTTTTTTGGGTTTTTAAAAAATTTTTTTTTTTTTTAATGAAAAAGAATTTTTTTAAAAACTTTTAAAAATTTTTTTTTTTAAAAATCCTTTTTAAAATTTGGGGGAAAAAAATTTTTTAAAAAAGAAAATTTTTTTTTGAGGGAAAAAAAGGGGGGGGGTAATTTTTTAAATTTTAAAAAATTAAAAAATTTAAAAAAAAAAAAAAATTTTTTTTTTTTATTTTAAATTTTTAAAGGTTTTTGGGGAAAATTGGTTTTTAAAAAAAAAAAATTTTTAAGGGGGGGGGGGTTTTTTTTTTAAAAAAGGGTGGAAAAAAAATTTTTAAAACCCCCCCTTTTTTTTAAAAAAAATTCCCAAAAAAATTTAAAAAATTTTTTTTAAAAATTTTAAAATTTTTAAAAAAAAAACCCCCCCTTTTTTTTAAAAAAAAAAAAAAACCCCAATTTTTCCCCAAAATTTTTTTTTTTAAAAAATTTTTTTAAAAAAATTTTAAAGGGTTTTTTTTTTTTTTGGGGTTTTAAAAGGGGAAAAAACCCCCTTTTTGGATTTTTCCCCTTTTTTTTTTAAAAAAAGGGGTTTTTTTTAAAAAAAGGGGGGGGGGGGGCCCCCCCGGGGAAAACCCCAAAATTTTTTTTTTTCCCCCTTCCCTTCCCCAAAAATTTTTTTTTTTAAAAATTTTTTTTAAATTTTTTTTGGGGGTTTTAAAAATTTTTTTTTAAAATTTTGGGGAAATTTTTTTGGGGGGGGTTTTAAAAAAAAGGGTTTTTAAATTAAAAAACCCCTTTTTTTTGGGGGGGGGGTAAAAATTTTCCAAAATTTTTTTGGAAAAGGAAAAATTTTTTGGGGAATTTTTTGGGCCCCAAAGGGGGTTTAAAAAAATTTTTTTTTTGGGGGGGTTTTTTTCTTAAAAAATAGGGGGGTTTTTTTTTTTCCCCCCAAAAAAGCCCAAAAAATTTTTTTTAAAAAAAAAAATTTTAAAAAATTTTTTTTTAAATTTTTTTTTTTAAAAAATTTTTTTTTTTTTTTTTTTTTTTTTTTTTTTAAAATTTTTTTAATTTTTTAAAATTTTTTTTTTTTTTTTTTAAAAATTTTTTATTTTTTTTTAAAAAAAATTTTTTTTTTTTCCCCCCTTAAAATTTTGGGGGGGAAAAAAGGGGTTTTTTTTTGAAATTTTTTTTGGTTTCCCCTTTTTTTTAAAAATTTTTTTTTAAAAAAATTTTTTTTTTTTCCCCCCCCGGGAAAATTTAAACCCAAAAAAAAAAAAAAAAGGGGAAAAAAAATGGGGAAAAAAAACCCCCCCCCGGTTTAAAACCTTTTTCCCCCCCCCCTTTTTTTCCCCCCAAAAAAAAAAAAAAAAAGAAAAAAAAAGGGGGGAAAGGGGGGGGGGTTTTTAAAAATTTAAAAAAATTGGTTAAAATTTTTTTTTTAAAAAAAAAATTCCTTTCCCCTTTTTGAATTCCCCCAAAAAAAAATTTTTTTTAAAAAAATTTTTAAACCTTTTTTTAAAAAGGGAAAAATTTTTTTTTTCCGGAAATTTTTTCCCTTTTTTTTTTTTTTTTTTGGGGGTTTTTTTGGGTTTCCCCCCTTTTTTAACCCCTTTTTTCCCCCCTTTTTTTTAAACCCCCTTTTTTTCCCCCCTTTTTTTTTTTTCCCAAAATTCCCAAAAAATTTTTATTTTTTGGGGGGGGGTTTTTTTTAATTCCTTAAGGGGGGTTTAAAAAAATTTTTTTTAAAAAAAAAAGGGCCCCGTTTGGTTTTTGGGGGGGGAAAAAGAAATTTTCCCCCTTTTAAAATTTTTAAATTTTAATTGGGGGTTTGGGCTTAAAAGGGGGGGGAAAGTAATTTTTTAAAAAAAAAAAGGGGGGGGGTTTTTCCCCCTTGGGAATTTTTTGGGGGGGGAAAAAAAAAAAAAAAATTTTTTTTTGAAAGGGGGGAAAAAATTTTAAGGGGGTTTTGGAAAATTTTAAAAAATTTTTTTTTTTCCCCCGGGGGGAAAAAAAATTTTTGAATTTTTTTTTTGGTTTTTAAAAATTTTTAAAAAGGGGAAATTTTTTTTAAAAAAAAACCCCCCAAGGAAAAGGGGTTTTAACAAAAGGGGGGGAAAAAAAAGGGGGGAAAAGGGGGGAAAAGGGGCCCCCCCAAAATTTAGGGGGCCCAAAGGGGGCCCCCGGGGTTTTTTTTTTTAAAAATTTTTTTGGGGGGAAAAAAATTTTCCCCCCCGGGAAAAAAAAAATAACCCCCAAAAAAATTTTTAAAAAAAAGGGGGAAAAAAAAACCCTTTTTTCCCAAAAAAATTTTGGGGAAAAAAAATTTAAACCCCAAAACCCCAAAACCCCCCCCCCAAAAAAAAAAACCCCCCGGAAACCCCCGGGCCCAATTTGGGGGAAACCCCCCAAACCCAAAAATTTCCCAAACCCCAAAAAAAAGGGCCCCCGGGGAAAAAAACCCCGGGCCCCCAAAAATTTTTTTTTTTTAAAAAAATTTTCCCCTTTTTTTTTTCCCCCCCCTTTTAAAAAAAAAAGTTTTCCCCCAAAAAAAAAAGGGGAAAATTTTTTAAACCCGGGTTTCTTTGGGAAAAAAAAAAGGGGGGGAAAATTTTTTGAAAAAAATTTTTGGGAAATTTTTCAATTAAAGGGAAATTGGGGGGGAAAAAAAAAAAAATTTGGGGGCCCCAAAAAATTTTTTTTTTTTTGGGGGGGGGTTTAAAAAAAAAATTTGGGGAAAAAATTTTTTAAAAACCCCCCTTGGGGTTTTTTTCCCGGGAAAAAAAATTTTTTTTTTTTTGGGGGGTTTTTTAAAGGGGAAAAATTTTTTTTTTCCCCCCCGGGGGGGGAAAAAAAAAAAAAAGGGGAAATTTAAAGGTTTTTTTTCCCCCCAAAAAGGGGGGGTTTTTTTTAAAAAGTTTTTTTTTTTTCCCCCGGGGGTTTTTTTTTAAAATTTTAAACGGGTTTTTTTTAAAACCCCAAAAAAAACCCGTTTTCCCCCCCTTTTTAAAAAAATTTTTTAAACCCAAAAATTTTTTAAATCCCCCCAAAAAATTTTTTTCCCTTCCCAAAAAAAAATTTTTTGTGGGCCCCCCCTTTTTTTGGGAAAAACCCCCAAAAAAAAATTTTTTTTTTTTAAAACCCCTTTAAAATTTCCCCAAAAAAAAATTTTCAAACCAAATTTAAAAAAAAACCCCCAAAAAAAAAAGAAAATTTTTTTAAAACCCCTTTTTTTTTCCCCCCCCAAAAAAAAAAATTTTTTTAAAAAAAACCCCCTTTTTTTCCCCCTTTCCCCAAAGGGTTTTCCCGGGGGAAAAAAAAAATTTTTTTAATGCTCAGCACCTTGTTGAAGACGGGGGGCTATTGGGAACCCTTATGTATGCTGGGGGGCAGTTGAAAGTCTTGGGCCCCCGACACTTTTTGTGTCGTTGGGGCCCCCTTTTTACCATTTTGTATGTTGCTTTTTTAGGGAGTGATTTTTTGCACAAGTTTGGAGCTAATCCCTAAGATTTTTCCCGATTTATTATTATGTATCTTTCTATTCATTCCCAAAGGGAAAATAAATCAAGGACTTCAAACAGTTTTCCCGAAAAATTTTGCTCTTCATTTTTTTTTTGTGCTTTGAAAGTTTACCGCCTTTAAAGGGGACTTAGTGTACAAGTATTTCCCGCCTAGAGAAAAAAGGATTTGAAGAGAATCATCATGGGGAATAATAATAATAATAATAATAATAAAAAATAATTTAAAAAAATAATAATAATAATAATAAAAATAATAATAATTTTATTAATACAAGTGGATGCTTAAGGTATACAGGCATAGTTGACATCAATGACATACTACTAATAGAAAGTCTTTTATGCAGAGCATTTCTGGCCTATTAGGTCAATTTTGTCCCTGGATGCGACCAACACTAGTCGACTAACACCAAGGTACCCATTTTACTGATGGGGGAAAATAGACAACTGGTGTAAGGAAACACCCAATGTTTCTGCTATCGCCCCGGATCGAACCTGGACCCTCGCCGTGTAAAGCGAGGTTTAGCCACCAGGCTAGGTTCTCATTTTCCCAGCAAATAAGGTAGATACTTTGTTGTGGTATTTGAAGGTGAGATCCTCTGACATTTTCACTCCCAGGCCCTTCACATTAGTTTTTCGCTCTATTGTGTGTTTTCAATTTGTTGTTTACCATCATATTGAGTAGTTGAAATTTCTCTTCATTTGAAAATTTGGTTGGGATCCACTAGGAATCTTCAGTGTCTTATTGGAGGACAGTTCATGGTAATTAGGGGGACATTCCCATCCAGCCACCCTACTGGGTGGTTGTTGGTACTCTGCCTCCTGGTGGCATTGAGTCGCACATTTTCACAACATGGCGGCAGATGGTAGAAGGGCATCAACACGTCTGTCTTGAAATAGTGAAGGGGTTTACACCCTTTTTCT
>WNWK01029564.1:0-24287 GCA_009830355.1 Cherax destructor
ATAATTTTAGCATTTTTATGAGTTTTTAAAATTATTAATTTTAAAATAATTAAAATCTATAAAAATTGATTTTAAGATTTTTAATGGATTTTAAAAATATTAAATAATTTTAATTAAAAAGTTAACTATAATAATTTTTCATTTAATTCATTTATAAATATTAAAATGTATAAATTTTTGCATTTTGACGATTAAGGCATTTTAGGTTCTGAACTATTTTAGATAAAATTATGATAACTTCAAGAAAATCATAAAATTTACCCATAAATTTCATTGAGTGAAATTTTTGTTGAAATCTAGATTTTAGCTAAATGAGTTTTGCGAAGACTCAACTCTAAACGTCAAAAATAATAATTCATTTAGCTTTAATGTTTCATGTTTTGAATATATGAATTAAAATATATTTATAATTTAGTTTTAAAAATATGTAAATAATTATAATATTAAAAATGCTATAACTATTTTTGCATTTAGATTAAGGCATTAGATTTCTAAACTATTTTAGATAATACCTATGAGAAGCTCTAAGAAATCATAAAATTCTCTTTCATAAATTTCAATGCAGTAATTATTTAAAGTTGAATCTAGTATTTTAGCTAAATAGTTTAAACCTCAACTAAATAATATATAAAATCATTTTGCCATTTTCTGCTTAATGTTCATTTTGAATAATATAAATATCAAAATATTGATTTTATAGATTTTAATTTAAATATAAATAATTAATGTTAAAACTTATTTTATTGATTTTTATTAGATTAGTTTTCAAAATTTGAAAAATTTCAAGGATTTTCTGAAAAACTATTTTTTTAGATAAAATACACCTATAGTAAGCTTCCTAAAAGAAAATCATAAAATTTTGCTTACTTTTCCCATAAATTTCAATTGCAGTAGAAATTCTATTTAAAAGTGTGATAATCTAAGTATTTTAGCTAAAAATGAGTTTTGCAGAAAAGCACTCAAACCGCTCTAAAACGTCGAAATATGCAATAAAATACGATTTTAGCACATTTTTCTGAGCTTTTAATGTTTCATGTATTTTTCGAAAATAATATGAAATATTCTATAAAAATATTGATTTTTATAGATTTTTAATGGGATTTTTAAAAATATGTAAATAATTAATAAATATTCAAAATGCTATAAAACTTATTTTATTGCATTTTTGACGATTTAAGGCATTTTCAAGGATTTTCTGAAAACTATATTTTTAGATAAAATCCACCTATGAGTAAGCTTCCTAAAGAAAATCATAAAATTTTGCTTACTTTTCCCATAAATTTCAATTGCAGTAGAAATTCTATTTAAAAGTTTGAAAATCTAAGTATTTTAGCTAAAAATGAGTTTTGTCAGAAAAGCACTCAAACCGCTCTAAAACGTCGAAATATGCATAAAATGCAATTTTAGGCCATTTTCTGAGCTTTTTAATGTTTCATGTATTTTTCGAAAATAATATGAAAATTCTATAAAATATTGATTTTTATAGATTTTTAATGGATTTTTAAAAATATGTAAATAATTAATAAATATTCAAAAATGCTATAAAACTTGATTTTATTGCATTTTTTGACGATTTAAGGCATTTTAAGATTTTCTGAAAACTATTTTTTTAGATAAAATCTACCTATGAGTAAGCTTCCTAAAAGAAAATCATAAAATTTTGCTACTTTTCCCATAAATTTCAATTGCAGTAGAAATTCTATTTAAAGTTGAAATCTAAGTATTTTAGCTAAAAATGAGTTTTGTCAGAAAAGCACTCAAACCGCTCTAAAACGTCGAAATATGCATAAAATAATTTTAGCCATTTTTCTGAGCTTTTTAATGTTTCATGTATTTTGAAAATAATATGAAATATTCTAAAAAATATTGATTTTATAGATTTTTAATGGGATTTTTTAAAAATATGTAAATAATTTATAAATATTCAAAAATGCTATAAAACGTTATTTTATTGCATTTTTGACGATTTAAGGCATTTTCAAGGATTTTCTGAAAAACTATTTTTTAGATAAAATACCTATGAGTAAGCTTCCTAAAAGAAAATCATAAAATTTTGCTTACTTTTCCCATAAATTTCAATTGCAGTAGAAATTCTATTTAAAAGTGTTGATAATCTAAGTATTTTAGCTAAAAATGAGTTTTGCCAGAAAAGCACTCAAACCGTCTAAAACGTCGAAATATGCAATAAAATACGATTTTAGCACATTTTTCTGAGCTTTTTAATGTTTCATGTATTTTTCGAAAATAATATGAAATATTCTATAAAAATATTGATTTTTATAGATTTTTAATGGGATTTTTTAAAATATGTAAATAATTAATAAATATTAAAAATGCTATAAAACTTGATTTTATTGCATTTTTTGACGATTTAAGGCATTTTCAAGGATTTTCTGAAAAACTATTTTTTTAGATAAAATCCACCTATGAGTAAGCTTCCTAAAAGAAAATCATAAAATTTTGCTTACTTTTCCCATAAATTTCAATTGCAGTAGAAATTCTATTTAAAAGTTTGATAATCTAAGTATTTTAGCTAAAAATGAGTTTTGCCAGAAAAGCACTCAAACCGCTCTAAAACGTCGAAATATGCAATAAAATACGATTTTAGCACATTTTTCTGAGCTTTTTAATGTTTCATGTATTTTTCGAAAATAATATGAAATATTCTAATAAAATATTGATTTTTATAGATTTTTAATGGGATTTTTTAAAAATATGTAAATAATTATAAATATTCAAAAATGCTATAAAACTTATTTTATTGCATTTTTTTACGATTTAAGGCATTTTCAAGGATTTTCTGAAAAACTATTTTTTTAGATAAAATCACCTATGAGTAAGCTTCCTAAAAGAAAATCATAAAATTTTGCTACTTTTCCATAAATTTCAATTGCAGTAGAAATTCTATTTAAAAGTTTGAAAATCTACGTATTTTAGCTAAAAAAATGAGTTTTGTCAGAAAAGCACTCAAACCGCTCTAAAACGTCGAAATATGCCATAAAATAGAATTTTAGCCATTTTTCTGAGCTTTTTAATGTTTCATGTATTTTTGAAAGGCATTTTCAAGATTTTCTGAAAAATATTTTTAGATAAATAACCTAGAGTAAGCTTCTAAGAAAATCATAAAATTTGCTTACTTTTCATAAATTTCAATTGCAGTGAAATTCTATTTAAAGTTGAAATCTAAGTATTTTAGTAAAAAAGAGTTTGCCAGAAAAGCCTCAAACCGCTCTAAAACGTCGAATATGCAATAAAATACGATTTACACATTTTTACTTTATGTTTCATGTATTTTTCGAAATAATATGAAAATTCTATAAAATATTGATTTTATAATTTTTAATGGGATTTTTAAAAATATGTAAATAATTAATAATATTAAAAATGCTATAAACTGATTTTATTGCATTTTTGACGATTAAGGCATTTAAGATTTTCTGAAAACTATTTTTAGATAAAATCACCTATGAGTAGCTTCTAAAGAAAATCATAAAATTTTGCTACTTTCATAAATTTCAATTCAGTGAAATTCTTTTAAGTGTGAAATCTAAATTTGCTAAAAATAGTTTGCAGAAACACTCAAACCGTCTAAAACGTCGAAATATGCAATAAAATCATTTAGCCATTTTTAGCTTTAATGTTTCATGTATTTTGAAAATAATATGAATATTCTAAAAATATTGATTTATAGATTTTATGGATTTTTAAAAATATGTAAATAATTATAAATATTAAATGCTATAAAAGTTATTTTTGCATTTTGACGATTAATTTAAGATTTTCTGAAAACTATTTTTTAGATAAAAACCATGGTAACTTCAAGAAAATCATAAAATTTGCTTACTTTTCATAAATTTAATTGCAGTAAATTTATTTAAAGTGAAAATCTAGTATTTTAGCTAAAATGGTTTGAAACCTCAAACTCAAAACGTGAAATACAATAATCATTTTGCACATTTTCTGCTTTTAATGTTTCATGTATTTTCAATAATATGAATATCAAAATATTATTTATAGATTTTAATGGATTTTTAAAAATATGTAAAATTAATATTATAAAATCTATAAACTTATTTTATTGCATTTTTGACGATTAGGCATTTGAAGATTTTCTGAAAACTTTTTAGATAAAATCCTATGAGTAAGCTTCCTAAAAGAAAATCATAAAATTTTGCTAACTTTTCCATAAATTTCAATTGCAGTAGAAAGAAATTCTATTTAAAAGTTGAAAATCTATATTTTAGCTAAAAATGAGTTTTGTCAGAAAAGCACTCAAACCGCTCTAAAACGTCGAAATATGCAATAAAATGATTTTAGCCATTTTTCTGAGCTTTTAATGTTTCATGTATTTTGAAAATAATATGAAATATTCTATAAAATATTGATTTTATAGATTTTAATGGGATTTTTAAAAATATGTAAATAATTATAAATATTCAAAATGCTATAAAACTTATTTTATTGCATTTTGACGATTTAAGGCATTTTCAAGGATTTTCTGAAAACTATTTTTAGATAAAATTACCTATGAGTAAGCTTCCTAAAAGAAAATCATAAAATTTGCTTACTTTTCCCATAAATTTCAATTGCAGTAGAAATTCTATTTAAAGTGTGAAATCTAAGTATTTTAGCTAAAAATGAGTTTTGCAGAAAAGCACTCAAACCGCTCTAAAACGTCGAAATATGCAATAAAATACGATTTTAGCACATTTTCTGAGCTTTTTAATGTTTCATGTATTTTCGAAAATAATATGAAATATTCATAAAATATTGATTTTTATAGATTTTTAATGGGATTTTTTAAAAATATGTAAATAATTAATAAATATTCAAAATGCTATAAAACTTGATTTTATTGCATTTTTGACGATTTAAGGCATTTTAAGGATTTTCTGAAAAACTATTTTTTTAGATAAAATCCACTAGAGTAAGCTTCCTAAAAGAAAATCATAAAATTTTGCTACTTTTCCCATAAATTTCAATTGCAGTAGAAATTCTATTTAAAAGTGTGAAATCTAAGTATTTTAGCTAAAAATGAGTTTTGCCAGAAAAGCACTCAAACCGCTCTAAAACGTCGAAATATGCAATAAAATACGATTTTAGCACATTTTCTGAGCTTTTAATGTTTCATGTATTTTTCGAAAATAATATGAAATATTCTATAAAAATATTGATTTTTATAGATTTTTAATGGGATTTTTAAAAATATGTAAATAATTAATAAATATTCAAAAATGCTATAAAACTTGATTTTATTGCATTTTTGACGATTTAGGCATTTTCAAGGATTTTCTGAAAAATATTTTTAGATAAAATCCACCTATGAGTAAGCTTCCTAAAAGAAAATCATAAAATTTTGCTAACTTTTCCCATAAATTTCAATTGCAGTAGAAATTCTATTTAAAAGTGTGAAAATCTACAGTATTTTAGCTAAAAATGAGTTTTGCCAGAAAAGCACTCAAACCGCTCTAAAACGTCGAAATATGCAATAAAATACGATTTTAGCACATTTTTCTGAGCTTTTTAATGTTTCATGTATTTTCGAAAATAATATGAAATATTCTATAAAAATATTATTTTTATAGATTTTTAATGGGATTTTTAAAAATATGTAAATAATTATAATATTAAAATGCTTAAAACGTTATTTTATTGCATTTTGACGATTTAAGGCATTTTCAAGGATTTTCTGAAACTATTTTTAAAAATACCTATGAGTAAGCTTCTAAAAAAAATCATAAAATTTTGCTACTTTTCCATAAATTTCAATTGCAGTAGAAATTCTATTTAAAAGTTTGAAATCTAGTATTTTAGCTAAAAATGAGTTTTGCCAGAAAAGCACTCAAACCGCTCTAAACGTCGAAATATGCAATAAAATACGATTTTAGCACATTTTTGATTTTTATGTTTATTATTTTCGAAAAATGAAATATTATAAAAATATTGATTTTTATAGATTTTTAATGGGATTTTTTAAAAATATGTAAATAATTAATAAATATTCAAAATGCTATAAAACTTGATTTTATGCATTTTGACGATTTAAGGCATTTTCAAGGATTTTCTGAAAACTATTTTTAGATAAATCCACCTATGAGTAAGCTTCTAAAAGAAAATCATAAAATTTTGCTAACTTTCCCATAAATTTCAATTGCAGTAGAAATTCTATTTAAAAGTTTGAAAATCTACGTATTTTAGCTAAAAAATGAGTTTTGCCAGAAAAGCACTCAAACCGCTCTAAAACGTCGAAATATGCAATAAAATACGATTTTAGCACATTTTTCTGAGCTTTTTAATGTTTCATGTATTTTTCGAAAATAATATGAAATATTCTATAAAAATATTGATTTTTATAGATTTTTAATGGATTTTTTAAAAATATGTAAATAATTAATATATATTCAAAAATGCTATAAAACTTGATTTTATTGCATTTTTTGACGATTTAAGGCATTTTGAAGGATTTTCTGAAAACTATTTTTTTTAGATAAAATCCACCTATGAGTAAGCTTCCTAAAAAAAATCATAAAATTTTGCTAACTTTTCCCATAAATTTCAATTGCAGTAGAAATTCTATTTAAAAGTTTGAAAATCTACGTATTTTAGCTAAAAAATGAGTTTTGCCAGAAAAGCACTCAAACCGCTCTAAAACGTCGAAATATGCAAAAAAATACGATTTTAGCACATTTTTCTGAGCTTTTTAATGTTTCATGTATTTTTCGAAAATAATATGAAATATTCTAATAAAATATTGATTTTTATAGATTTTTAATGGGATTTTTAAAAATATGTAAATAATTTATAAATATTCAAAAATGCTATAAAACGTTATTTTATTGCATTTTTTGACGATTTAAGGCATTTTCAAGGATTTTCTGAAAACTATTTTTTAGATAAAATATACCTATGAGTAAGCTTCCTAAAAGAAAATCATAAAATTTTGCTTACTTTTCCCATAAATTTCAATTGCAGTAGAAATTCTATTTAAAAGTTGAAAATCTAATATTTACTAAAAATGAGTTTTCAGAAAAGCACTCAAACCGCTCTAAAACGTCGAAATATGCAATAAAATACGATTTTAGCACATTTTTCTGAGCTTTTTAATGTTTCATGTATTTTTCGAAAATAATATGAAATATTCTATAAAATATTATTTTTATAGATTTTTAATGGGATTTTTAAAAATATGTAAATAATTTATATATTAAAAATGCTATAAAACTTGATTTTATTGCATTTTTTGACGATTAAGGCATTTTCAAGGATTTTCTGAAAACTATTTTTAGATAAAATATACCTATGAGTAAGCTTCCTAAAAGAAAATCATAAAATTTTGCTTACTTTTCCCATAAATTTCAATTGCAGTAGAAATTCTATTTAAAAGTGTGATAATCTAAGTATTTTAGCTAAAAAATGAGTTTTGCCAGAAAAGCACTCAAACCGCTCTAAAACGTCGAAATATGCAACTAAATGCGATTTTAGCACATTTTTCTGAGCTTTTTAATGTTTCATGTATTTTTCGAAAATAATATGAAATATTCTATAAAAATATTGATTTTATAGATTTTTAATGGATTTTTTAAAAATATGTAAATAATTAATATATATTCAAAAATGCTATAAAACTTGATTTTATTGCATTTTTTGACGATTTAAGGCATTTTGAAGGATTTTCTGAAAACTATTTTTTAGATAAAATCCACCTATGAGTAAGCTTCCTAAAAGAAAATCATAAAATTTTGCTAACTTTTCCCATAAATTTCAATTGCAGTAGAAATTCTATTTAAAAGTGTGATAATCTAAGTATTTTAGCTAAAAATGAGTTTTGTCAGAAAACACTCAAACCGCTCTAAAACGTCGAAATATGCACATAAATACGATTTTAGCACATTTTTCTGAGCTTTTAATGTTGTATGTATTTTTCGAAAATAATATGAAATATTCTATAAAAATATTGATTTTTATAGTATTTTATATGGGATTTTTTAAAAATATGTAAATAATTAATATATATTCAAAAATGCTATAAAACTTGATTTAATTGCATTTTTTGACGATTTAAGGCATTTTGAAAGATTTTCTGAAAAACTATTTTTTTTAGATAAAATCCACCTATGAGTAAGCTTCCTAAAAGAAAATAATAAAATTTTGCTAACTTTTCCCATAAATTTCAATTGCAGTAGAAATTATATTTAAAGTTTGAAAATCTACGTATTTTTGCTAAAAAATGAGTTTTGCCAGAAAAGCACTCAAACCGCTCTAAAACGTCGAAATATGCAATAAAATACGATTTTAGCACATTTTTCTGAGCTTTTTAATGTTTCATGTATTTTTCGAAAATAATATGAAATATTCTAATAAAATAATTATTTTTATAGATTTTTAATGGGATTTTTTAAAAATATGTAAATAATTTATAAATATTAAAAAATGCTATAAAACGTTATTTTAATGCATTTTTTGACGATTCAAGACATTTTCAAGGATTTTCTGAAAAACTATTTTTTTAGATAAAATATACCTATGAGTAAGCTTCCTAAAAGAAAATCATAAAATTTTGCTTACTTTTCCCATAAATTTCAATTGCAGTAGAAGTTCTATTTAAAAGTGTGATAATCTAATTATTTTAGCTAAAAAATGAGTTTTGCCAGAAAAGCACTCAAACCGCTCTAAAACGTCGAAATATGCAAAATGCAATTTTAGGCCATTTTCTGAGCTTTTTAATGTTTCATGTATTTTTGGAAAATAATATGAAATATTCTATAAAAATATTGATTTTATAGATTTTTATTGGGATTTTTTTTAAAATATGTAAATAATTAATATATATTCAAAAATGCTATAAAACTTTATTTTATTGCATTTTTGACGATTTAAGGCATTTTGAAGAATTTTCTGAAAACAATTTTTTTAGATAAATCCACCTATGAGTAAGCTTCCTAAAAGAAAATCATAAAATTTTGCTTTCTTTTCCCATAAATTTCAATTGCAGTGAAATTCTATTTAAAAGTTTGATAATCTAAGTATTTTAGCTAAAAATGAGTTTGCCAGAACACTTACATTATAATGACCATGTAAACTAACTGCAATGCAATTAATTGTTTTATAATAATAATAATAATAATAATTTTTATTTCAATGCATGTTACAAGTGTACAATGTTATTGGTAGTTACAATTATAAAACAATTATAAAACTGTAATGCAAGGAGAGCCACTGGCATGCCATGGCATTAGGGGCAGTTTATTCTAGAGACTTATTCACTAAGTACTTAATGCTAAAGAAATTGATTGAGTTTATTCTAGTTCTGTATTATTTAAATTATTAAATGGTTATACATACTATTAAAAGACAATACAAGAGAAATTGGTTGAGTTTAATCTAGTTGTAGAATTTATTTCAAATTACAGTATGTTGATGCTATACTAGTATAATAACAATACTAGAAATAGTTTTTAGAGTTTCTTCTAGATATATATTTTATTTCAAATTAAGAAAATGATGATACTATAAGATTTTAAATGACAATATGATGATATGAAATTGCAACAAGTGTTAAGGAGGATGAACATATCAAATTGTTATCTCACTCAATTAGTTGCATTGCAGCAATAAATTGCTACAATTAATTGATATGTTCAACTTATATTCAAACTTTAAAACTTAGATATGCAACTTTACTTATTTTATAAATTATCAACCATAACTTTTTATTATTTTATTATTATTATTGCTTTAATTTGTTTAATCTGATTTAATTAATTTATAATGAAGACAAAAGTACAAAACTATGTTCAAATTTCATAGCTTAAATACTCACCTTTACTCATTGTATACTATCTACAAAAATTCTTACAATTTAGTTTTAAGTAATTTTAAGTCTGCCCAAAATGCCCTGCATACTAGGGGCTTTTGGCATGTACACCTCATGTAATCTCAATAACCAAATGTAATTCTTTGTATCATGTCCAAATAAAAATATTATTATTATTATTATTATTATTATTATAATGAACTTTGTAACTTATCTTATTGATGAATCCCAGAAGTCGCAGCCATCCCCAACTCCTGCAGAGGAACATCTATCGCCTCACACTCCACAGGGCTGTAAGATAAACATCAATGTGTGAGTTATTGCCCCAAAGGAGCATATGCCCATATTTCACTCTTTGATGAACTGAAAGGCAGGTTACTCACTGTTTTTGGGCGGATCGCCCACGATTCACCGGGTGATATAATAAATCTGCCTAAAGCAAATTATGCATTCCTAACTGCGCAGTAGGTGGCATCTAAGTTTAAGCAGACTTACCTGGGTATTTGTAACGGACCCTTAATTCACACCCGGATATCGCTGTCTTGTTTGAAGAACGCTGCTGAAGAGTCACTGCCTTGTTAGACGACACAAACTCATTGTCCCTTTACGTTCTTTAATGCCGTAATCAGAAGCTCGCACACTTCTGAATATATCGCGATTTTAATGTTAGTCTTTTTGCAGTAGTCAGAAGCTGCGCACACTTCTGAATATACCACAGTTTTATACACTAAACGCGTTGGAACAGAATTCTTATCCGATTTCCCGACGTTAGTGGAGATTGAGGAGGACGAACGCATACGACGATTGTCTCTTTGTCCGGTTATAAACCGCGCCGTAACACCTTCCCTTAGATATCTTAAGTCAACCTGCCGCGCCCTGCAGCCCGCAGCTCGGTCAAGCGGTGTCGCTGAGGTCAGCTAAATTTCAACACTTGCAAACCACTGCAACAACTTGCAATTCAAGAGCTCGTGTTCTCTAAATTTCGATCACTAGAGCACAAGATTGTAGGCAAGTTTAGTAATGGAAATAACAGTTTTCTATATCTCTTCCCTGCTAAGGTAAAGAGTAACATATCTCAATGTCTATCACTGATTACATTAACATTGGTTGCAACCCTGGTCAGCTACTACGTGACTCTTGGCTGTTTGGGTCCATCCATATGTTTTCAATTAAACTGTTGACCAGTAAACGTTGTTGATCAGAGAGCTAGGCTCGCCGTCTGGCCCTTTCTAAGGGCCGGCCCCTAAAGGCAGGGCCCTTTCTTCAGAAAGGGCTGGTACCCTCTCTTTGGAGAATTTTCTCCACATGCTTAAACATTGGGCAGATTACAATATGATGATATGTCATTTGGCAAATTGTAATATGGTGACACTACATTGCAGCAAGTGTTTAGTAGGATGGTAGTTAATAGTAAAAATTGAAATTATTTTTGGGAAAATGACATTGAGTATTTTTTTTAAAGTAATTTACAGAATGCCTATTTAGTTTATGGTGAGTAGGTGGTAATATTACAATGTTATAATAGTACAAATTGAGATTATCTTATAGGAAAAAATACTGAGCATTTTTGAAAGTAATATTATCGTACATAATAATAATAAAAATGGAATTATCTTATAGGAGAAATAACAATGAGTATTTTTTGAGTATGAGTAGTTCTTACAGTAGTTCTTTGTTCTAACACTAATATTAGGTACTGAAATTGTACTCAAATTGTCACAAACACACTGACAGGTGGACATTTACACCTGTTTTGGTCATTTACTACTGTCTAGGAATATATACAAAGTATTTATAGGTCCCAGCAATGTTTTGGATACATGGGAGTATATAATTGTGAAGGCTAAACTCAGACTCGGTTCAATCTTGCCTTTCAAGAAGAACCAAGGCTGGTTCCTCCTTATGAAAATTACCAAGAATAGAAAAAGACAAAAATAACATAAAAAATAAGCACTTTATTGAATAGAAAGATTTATGAAATAATAAATACTTAAACATGAATGGCAAACAAATTCTATCGTGAATAAAAATGAAAAATAAAAATAGACAAATAAGACTACGTTACAACAGCTAATTTTTACAGTGTAAGTGTAAACGGGATGTGTCGATGTTCTTGACACCTCAGCTGGTACACTTTTCTGAATTCCTTGTTGGTATTCACTTAATCGATGACGGTGGCAACAACCACTTGTTTGACGGATGTGATAGATGTCTGTTGACCACGAGTCAGGGACTCAGGTGGGGTCTGCGGGTGACTCAGGTGGCTGTGGTTGGCGATAGTATTACTGCAGATGTGGGCAGTATAAAAGTTGATGATTCAGTCTCAAAAACTCATGTGAGACGGTTCCTTCAATCTCCCTCAACATTGTGCCAGGTGGCTCTAACTGGTGCCGACGGCTATCAAATGGAGAAAGACAAAAATTACTCACCATTCTGATACACATTCTTATAATAGGCATAAGGCCATCCAAAAGAAATGGTGAGACAAAATTATGCTAGTCAATACAAGGCAAGGGCAGAGCCACATTAAGTACTCCAAAAAATGATGAGTGAAGCTCAAAAACTAACGAGTGAAGCTCTTAACAAAATAATAACGAGTGAGGCTCGTAAAATACAATAAGACAGAAGTGGCTGTGAAGACTTACAGTGGAGACGGGAGCTGTTAGTCGAGTGATTATCCTTTGGCCGGAGTCCAGCATGTCACCTCTCTCCGGGTGGAAGCCTCTTTAAGGGGGGCTCCTTGACGAGGTAAAGAGGCTATCGGTCTGAGGAATTGGACCTTTTGGTCTTCTTCCTCAGACCGAACCTAATTACCCCCCAATCCCCCCTCCCTTTTCCCATCTTCCCCATCCTCCCTTTTCCCTTTCCTCCTCCCCCTCCTCCTCATCCCTCCCTTATTTCCTTCCCATTTTTACCCTGGGAGCTTCTCTCTTGGCGGTGGTGTAGTTTGCCGTGGAATCTGGATCGCCTGGGGATGTCCCGATCCCTCTCCGGTCTCCCGGGGGGTGGCCTTGGGTATCTTTCGGGCGACGGGTGTATCTCTGGAGGCCACCTTTCGGATTCCGGGGGTGGTGGCCGAAGGCGGTATGCTTTGTGGCGGATATCCGGCCGCCCTCTCTTTTGTCCGCCGAGGTGGCTCGGTGGATGTGAGGTTGCTATCCCGGATTGCTGGTTTACTGGCATGAAGGGTAGGGTATGGCACGGGTTCCATGCAGCATCTGCACTACTTGCGGTGTTGAGGTCCTCTTGGGCACGGAAGGGGATTTACGCCCCTTTCATTCCTCCTAGGAGCTATTCCTCCACGTTCCCCCCTTTTTTTATTCTTTTTTTTATTTTTATTTTTCTTCTTTCTCTTTTTTTCTTAAAAACAAAAAGAAAGAAATAACCTAACCATGGATGCCCTAATCCGTGACTCTACCCCCGGGCCCCTTGATACCGCACCTAGTTCTGACCCTACCTTGATAAGGGATAACTCTTCGGACAACCCTAATACCCCTGTACCTGAAGCAGGTGCCAGTTCGTCACCTGCTTCAGGTCCCAGGGACCCGACTGGCCCTTTCGATACATCTGACCTTCGCTCTTCTCTGACCTTGATTCCGGCTTCTCCCTCGACGGTGCGGCAATTTTGAATCGCTCGCCCGTCTCACATCGGACCACCCCTGGTCCCACACCAAAATGACCAAGACCCACACATGACGATTCGACACGTTCTTCTCGTTCATCTCAGAAACGACAAGCTCGTCACGCACTCCTCTTAAACTCTCTGTTTCAAACTACTCAATGGACAAAGTTTTTTACTCTTCGACCGACTTCTCCTAATACCTATCTTTCAGACCATAGTATTGGTAAGGCTCTGCTACGCCATGTTGGTCAAAACATCTCATTTCACGCTCTCAAGAGCGGCACTCGCATCATCACGGTCCAGAATGCTGGCCAAGTTCGCAATCTTTCTCTTCTTACAACTATTGATACTACTCCTGTTACTATTGACAAGCACCATTCCCTCAATTCTTGTTGTGGTTCTGTCATTTTGCCCCACACCATTGTCCAACGGAATTTCCAGACATGTGGTGATGACATTTTCGAGCAGCTTGAGCTCCAGGAACTCCCTATCCTTGAAGTTGACACTTTTGTCCTCCCAGCCAATAAGTGAAGACATTATCCTTGCAATATAGCTCATTTAACGTTTGACTGCCGAGAACTGCCACCTTCTGTCTACATTGCAGGTCAACGTTTACAAGTTCGAAAGGTGACCCCTACACCGCAGCAGTGTAGAAACTGCTAGCGTTTTGGTCATCTAGCAAAATATTGCAGGTCCATGGCCGAATGCCCAGTCTGTGGTGCTGACGACCATGCCAGTTCTTCTTGTACTCTACCTCCCTCTTGCCTTAACTGTCATGAGGCACATCCTTCATATTCTCGCCGTTGTCAGGTTTACCTGAATGAGCGGGAAATCCGTTGTCTCAAAGAGGCGGAAGGCTTCTCCTATGCTATGGCTGTCTCTCATCTTCGCCTTCAAGGGAAACTTCCCCGTATTTCCTATTCTCACATTGCTAAACGTCGCCCCGCTTCTGGGGTCCCAACTTCCACGGCTTCCTCTGTGGTCGCCTCATCCTCAGTCACCCTGTCTCGAATCCTTTTGATGTTCTTGGCTCCGAGGTCCCTACCTCGGCTTCCCATACTATCCACACTCCTTCCTCTATTCACTCGCACAGTTCTGAGTCTACACGTCCTCGTCCTACACCTAAACCTCAGCGCCCCCCCTCTTATAAGCCCGGCAAAAAATCCCTATTGCCAGGTTCTTCGCCTCCGACTAGTTCTGTAACGTGTGTGGAGGTTCATCCTCCTCCTCATACACTACCTTCATCCCCTGTCCCCTCGCAAGTCCCTACGACAGTTTCCTCTTCTACCTCCTCGTCCTCTACTTTAGTACAGTCTATAGACTTCCCGATAGTTTCTTCCATTTCTAATGTAGTCTCCCATTCTGCATCTTTGACTTCGAAACACTGGAAGCTATTGCAGAATATATTTCAGAGACTGGGCCGATGATGGACACTACTCCATCTGAGGTTCCTCATCTCTCTTCTTCGTCTCAACCCCCCCTTCCTTCACAACGTCCTCCTCCCTCTCTGATTACAGGTCTTCCGCTGCCTCCACACGTGGACTTTTCTAACCCTAGTCCATAGCTTCCTCTCACTTCCACTTCTATCTTTTTCTCCATAAATCATGGCTTATTTGCAGTGGAATATCCGAGGCCTCAGGGGTAACGGGTGAGCTTCAGGTGTTGCTCTCCCAGTTTTCCCCTATTGGGGTCTGTTTGCAAGAACCCAAATTACAATCCACTGTTATCAGGCCCTTTTCAGGCTATAATTTGTTATATTCATCGGATCCTTTTTCCGATGGAACCTTTAACGAAAGTGCTCTCCTTATACGCACTGGTGTTCCATACCGTCAGCTCTATGTTCCTTCTTCCTTACATTACACAGCAGCCCGTATCCACTTGAATAAGTGGTATACACTCTGTTCTTTATATCTCTCCCCTTCGCGGCATTGTCTATCCCAGATGTTGATTTTCTGGTTTCTTCCTTACCGCCACCCCTTCTATTACTTGGCGATTTTAACGCGCACCACTTTCTCTGGGGAGGGTCGCACTGTGACTCCCGTGGCATTCAGTTGGAGGCATTTCTTGCTTCTCTTCCTTTCCATGTTTTAAATACGGGTACTCCTACCCATTTTGATCCCCGAACTCATTCTTTCTCCTGCTTCGATCTTTCCATCTGCTCTTCATCAACTGTCCTTGACTTCACCTGGTCTGTCCTCCCGGACTTACATGACAGCGATCATTTCCCAATTATCCTAAAGTCCCCTCTGTTTTCTCCACCTCCTCATTGCCCACGCTGGCAATTTGACCGGGCGAAATGGGACCTTTACGCACATCTTACTGCCTTTCATGAGGTTCCTACCTCGTCCTCCATTGATGAGGTTTTACATCTCTTTTCGTCCTCCATCTTCACAGCGGCTTCACATTCTATTCCCCAAACCTCGGGCAAGCATCCTCAGAAGTGCGTGCCTTGGTGGTCTCCTACTTGTGCTCAGGCAGTGCGTTTGAAACGCACTGCATGGGGCAGGTATCGGTATAACAGAACCACAGAGAGACTCCTTGATTTCAAGCAGAAGAGAGCTATTGCTCGCTGTGTCATACGTGATGCTAAACGCACTTGCTGGCGAGATTACATTTCTACTGTCACTTCGGCTTCCTCGATGAGTGCAGTCTGAAAGAAAGTGCGGAAATTGAGTGGTAAATTCTCCCCCGACCCGGCTCCTGTTCTTCAGGTTGCTGGTGTCGATATAGCACACCCTCTTGCCGTTGCCACTGAAATTGGTAATCATCTCGTCCGCATTTCTCAGGGGCTACATCTATGCCCCTCGTTCCTTTCTTCTAAGTCTGCCAGCAAGTTAAAGCCCTTAGATTTTTCTTCCCTTAGAGAAGAATCCTATAATGTGCCTTTTACCCTTCAAGAACTGGAGGCAACACTCTCTGCTTGCAGATCATCGGCAGCTGGGCCAGACGGCATATATATTCGTATGCTACAGCATTTACATCAGTCTGCTCTTGCTGTCCTCTTGCGACTCTTTAATCTCATATGGTCGCAAGGAGTTCTTCCCCAGCTGTGGAAGTCTGCTATTGTTCTCCCTTTTCGAAAACCAGGTACTACGGGACGTGATTCCTCTCACTACCGTCCCATCGCTCTTACCAGTGTAATTTGCAAGGTGATAGAACGTCTAGTTAATAGACGTTTGATGTGGTATTTAGAGACTCACAATAGTCTCTCCCCTAGTCAATATGGCTTCCGTAAGGGCCGTTCTGCCATTGACCCCTTGCTGCGCTTGGATACGTATATTCGTAATGCCTTTGCGAATAACCATTCGGTTATCGCTATCTTTTTCGACCTTGAGAAGGCTTATGACACAACTTGGAGATATAATATCTTGGCCCAGGCCCACTCCTTAGGCCTCCGAGGCAACCTACCATTCTTTCTTAAGGCCTTCTTAACTGACAGACATTTCCGGGTCCGGGTTAGTAATAACCTCTCCCCGGAATTTGTCCAAGCTGAAGGTGTCCCCCAGGGATGTGTTCTGAGCACAACACTTTTTCTGCTTGCTATAAGTAATCTGGCATCTGTTCTCCCATCCAATATTTGGTCATCGCTCTATGTGGATGACTTTGCTATAGCTTGTGCAGGTGCTGACTGTCACCTCATTGCAGTTTCCCTGCAATTATAACAATCGCAATTAAATTTAGCCTATTCCAACTAAATATATTTAAACTCACTGGTTTAAATTTTCTAGTGGCAAAACTCATCAAATTACGTTCACTAGACGTTCAGTGGTCTCTGATCATCCATTGTACTTATACGGATCACGGATCATGTATCCCAGAACGTGATACAGTCAGGTTTCTCGGCCTCCTGTTTGACCACAGATTGTCCTGGAAACCTCATATTTCCTCTCTGAAGGCGACTTGTCATAGCCGGCTGAACCTCCTTAAAACCCTCGCACATCTTTCATGGGGGCTGATCTTAGAACATTTGGCCCTAATTTTATCGAAACTCAATTATGGTGACCAGATATATTCGGCAGCTTCTCCTGCCACTCTTTCCAGCCTTAATCCCATCCATCACCAGGGATTACGCTTATGCCTTGGTGCTTTTCGTTCTTCCCTGGTTGAGAGCCTCTATGTAGAAGCGAACATTCCATCCTTGTCTGATCGTCGAGATGCACATTGCATTCACTATTATGTTCGCTCTCATGACCTCCGCAATCCTTCCATGTATAGGATTGTCACAGATGTTAGTAGACGCTCGTTATTTGTTCGTCGCCCCTGTTTACTTCGTCCCTTTTCTCTTCGTCTGCATTCACTCTTGTCTTCCCTTCAGCTTCCGCCTTTATATGTTCATGTGGCTTCACCCTTTCCTCTACCCCCTTGGGAAGTTCCTGCTGTCCGTGTCTGTTCTATTCCTCTACCTTGCGCGAAAGCCCAACTACCTACGGCGGCTTCTCGCTCTTTCTTTCTAGACCATTTCCGTTCTCATTCCCATGCCATCGCAGTATACACCGATGGTTCAAAGTCATCTGACGGCGTCGGATTCGCAGCAGTGTTTCCGGACAGCGTCGTACGAGGCATCTATTACCCTCGGCTAGCATATTTACGGCTGAATTGTATGCCATTCTTGTGGCACTTATCCGTATTGCATCTATGCCTGTATCACCATTTGTGGTCGTTTCAGACTCCCTTAGTGCTTTACAGGCTATCCGTAAAATTGATACACCTCACCCCTAGTTCTTCGTATCCACCTTTGGTTACGCTGTATCTTTAGCAAGCATAAAGATATTGTCTTTTGTTGGGTCCCTGGTCATGTTGGCGTACAGGGCAATGAACAGGCAGACACTGCTGCGCGGTCAGCAGTACATGACCTTCCAGTTTCATATAGAGGTGTTCCTTTCACGGACTATTTTGCAGTCATTGCTACCCACCTTCGCACCCGTTGGCAACAACGCTGGTCTGACCTGATGAATAACAAACTTCATTCTATTAAACCGGTTATAGGTTTCTGGCCTTCTTGTCACCAATGTCGAGGTTGGGAGACTACACTCTCCCGTCTTCGCATCGGCCACACTCGTCTTACTCACGGGTATCTCATGGAGAGGCTCCCTGCCCCTCTCTGTGAGCATTGTCAGGTTCCAGTGTCTTCGACATATTCTGCTGGACTGCCCACTCTATCAACGAGCACGCAGAATTTACCTCCAACGACGTCTTCGCTCTGTGGCCCTTTCTTTACCTTCCCTTCTTGCAGATGGACCCTCCTTTAATCCTGACTCTCTTGTTGACTTTTTGACAGAAACTGACTTACTACACAAACTCTGAAGATTATACCTCTAGCACCTCCCTCAGTCCCTTCTACCTCGATCTCTTGCTACCCTCTATCCCTGCACTATCCACCGTCATGCTGCACTCCATACCCTACTAATCATCCATCTCCCTCTTACAACCCACTCTCCCTGCATCCTACAATAACCTGCAGCGCTGTATAACCCCTGTGGTTTAGCGCTTCTATTTGATTATAATAATAATAATCCGGGTGGAAGAAGGGGGGTACAGCTTGAGCTAGATACTTACCCCACCTAAACGAGCAGACTACCACTACTAGAACTTATACAGACATTCACACTTCCTTCACTTCTATCTATGGACTTTTCCCTCACAATAATAATAATAATAATAGGAATAATAATATGAATAATGAAAATAATAATAATAAAAATAAGAAATAATAAGTTCCCTGTCTATCTGTCTGTCAAGCTCTCTGTCTATCTGCCTGTTTGTCAAGCTCTCTGTCTATCTGCCTGTCTGTCAAGCTCTCTGTCCATCTAGCATCTAGCTCTCCCGTCTGAGAGAGATCCACTCCTGAACCAACAAGTCTGGTTCCTGAGCAAGTGTAAATACGTATTTGCCAGTCATGTTTACACATATCTACAAGCACTTTGTCTGGATTTTTTGGGTTATCCTAGGAAATTTACACTATGTACAATTGTATTTGTGTACCTGTGAGACAGAGATAGACAGAGTCAGATCGAGATAGACAGAGACAGACACAAAGATAGACAGGCATAGGTTATAAGACATTCTGAAAGGATGTTGCACATGGGTTATTATCAAGGTTTTTGATATTTCCTCGAGCACTTATGGCCATATCCACCTCAAAACCACTAAACTCGAGGTCAACATCACTTTCCACTTAAAATGGGAGAGTTAATACTACATGACATCAGTGAATCCCATGTGTTTGCCGCTATATTTGCTCAAGCTGGCGCTCAATTGAACTGGTCCTCCCATAAGGTACTAAGTGATCCCAGATTTTTTTAATACAGCACACACCAAGGGCTAAGACGTATTCTATGCTGACCAGGTATCTCAGGCCAATCGTGTCAAATTTGGAGGCAGGAAAAATAAAACATAAATATACGTTTGGGGCAGTAGCGGTACTAATGTATATGTACGTACGTGTGGACCGTTTACGGGTTAAGGACACTATTTTTTATATATAGACTTTATCAGCTATGCATGGGAAAAAGCATTGTGTAAATTTTAATAATGACTAATTTAAAATGTCACAAATATAATTTACTTAATACATTATGATAGTTAACTTTGTACTGTACCCTAAATTATTTTAGAATGAAGGAGAGTGAGGAAGATTACTTTTCTTTGAAACCTACTGGTTTTTTTTTTTTTCAACAAGTCGGTTGTCTCCCATCGAGGCAGGGTGACCCAAAAAGAAAGAAAATCCCCAAAAAGAAAATACTTTCATCATCATTCAACACTTTCACCACACTCATACATAATCACTGTCTTTGCAGAGGCACTCAGATATGACAGCTGAGAATAGGCCCTCCCAGCTGTCACTATCCCAGACCATTCCTTTAAAGTGCAGGCATTGTACTTCCCATTTCCAGGACTCAAGTCCAACTAAATCAATTAACTGGTTTCCCTGAATCCCTTCACAAAATGTTACCCTGCTCACACTCCAACAGCTCGTCAGGTCTGTAATGAATAACAAAAAAGGCACAATACCGTGACTGGAACAATACACACTCAACCCGTACATATAAAAAGAGAGGAGCTTACGACGACGTTTCGGTCCGACTTGGACCATTTACAAAGTCATACTATGAAAATTAAGACACATGTGCAACATCTGGGTATCTTTATAGTAAATGTTTCGCAATCAGTGGTTTATCAATACAAAATTCTAGCTAATAAGAGTTGAACTACAGTATATACAAAAGATATATTGTCGGTATTGTATACCACTCTTGTACAACTTGTCAGACACTGCAACATCATGGAATCTTGATTCTGAGGACCTGCACATAACCTTCTTCACGGCTATGACTACTACCCATCTCTTTGGGTATGACCTACTTCCACTGGGGAATCCCGCCTACCAGTGACTATGCCCTCGTCTGCTACCCGTCCCTCTCAGGTGACGCCTATATAAGGTCAGGCATTCTTACCTGGACTTCTGTTGGGTCACCATTTGGAGAAGACCCGGGCCGGATTTGCCGGCGAACCTACAACAACAACAACAACCTGGACTTCAGATTCTCTACACCAGCGGTGCTGAACACACCTACTCCTAGGCCGAGGGACTGATTACCTCATCTTTTGTATATAGTTCTACTCTCTTCATATTATGTCCTAGAATTTTGTATTGAAACGTTTACTATAAAGATACCCAGATGTTGCACATGTGTCTTAATTTTCATCTTGTCGGTATTGTACAAAGTCATACTAACACAATGGACAGGTAAAAGGGATATTTATAGGCAGGCAGACAGGGAAGGGCACAGGAAAAGTGGTGGAGGGTAATAATGAAGGTAGTAGTGTAGATGAATAGTTCAAAGAACCGACAAGTTGTTAAATTAGACACATATGCAACACTTGGGTATCTTTATTGAGGAAAACATTTCGCCACACAGTGGCTTCATCAGTCAATACAAAGTGAAAGTTGAAAGGAGAGGTAGTTTGAGGTAATCAGTCCTCGGCCTGGAGTCGATGTGTTCAGTCCATCAATCTTGAAGCAAGTACAGCATAGGGCAAATAGAAGTTGCTTTTATACAGTAGACAGGTGAGACGAAGCAGGAGGAGACGGGGTCACAGTGGTAACATCCACTAGCCGAACATAAAAACATAAGAAAGGAAGAACACTGCAGTAGGCCTGTTGGCCCATACTAGGCAGGTCCTTCACATTCCATCCCACTAACAATATTTGTTCAACCCAATCTTGTGAAATTAAGACACATGTTCAACATCTGGGTATCTTTATAGTAAACGTTTCGCCATCCAGTGGCTTTATCAATAAAAAATTCTAGGACATAATATGAAGAGTAGAACTATATACAAAAGATGAGGTAATCAGTCCCTCGGACTTGGAGTTGGTGTTTCAGCACCATAGGTCTGGAGAATTCTCCAGACCCAAGTGTTCATATGTGTCTAATTTAACAAGGTAGTAGTGGAAGTGGTAGTAGTAGTAGTGGAGGCAGTCATATTCTAGGAAACTGACTGCCTCCACTCACTACTACCTTCATTATTACCCTCCACCACTTTCTTGTGACCTCCCTGTCTGCCTGCCTATAAATACTCCTTTTACCTGTCCATTGTGTTAGTGTGACTTTGTAAATGGTCCAAGTCGGACCGAAACGTCGTCGTAAGCTCCTCTCTTTTATATGTGCTGGTTGTGTGTGTAAGGTCTGTAATGATGTTAAATATTAACATTGAAGATTTGAAGTGACTCAGAATTAACATTTTCAAATAATC
Organism: Cherax destructor; assembly: GCA_009830355.1. Classification (NCBI taxonomy): domain Eukaryota; kingdom Metazoa; phylum Arthropoda; class Malacostraca; order Decapoda; family Parastacidae; genus Cherax; species Cherax destructor. The sequence goes on from WNWK01029564.1 coordinate 22,194, forward strand.
AGATTCTAATATCGAATGTCTTCAGTAAACAGGTAATTTAGGCCCTAGACAAACAAAATCTAATTCAAACCTTCAAAGACACCAATATCTTAAAATATGTAAACACACAAAGCTGATTCACTCACAAGACGTATTGTCAAGTTGTCAGATAAAAGAGTTGAAGTTAACAGCAGCGACACTCAAAGGTTATCACAAATGCACCGTCCTTTATATTTTCCAAATTCCCCCAAAAATGGTTCTTTGAAAATTTTGTTTTACTTAGGAAGTTAATTTATTTTAGCAATGATTTCTAGGGCAGACAAATCACAGGCAGCTTGAAGTATATTACTCAGATTTAAACATAATAATAAAACCCTAACTATGTTGTTTATGATCAAAGTCATTCACAGAAACCCAAAATAATAAAATTGTCACTTTAAACTTATACAACTGCCATGAAGGTAATGTTTTCTTTGTTTGACAATACATCAACATTAAGTTTTTAAGATGACCACTAAATCCATTATTCAGTTATTACACAGAGAACAACAACACTTGCATCTACACAGTCTGAAGATAAGCTGTGTTTCATCTATGAGTCAGCCAATAGCGATAAGCTAATTGGGATTATATAGCAATTGTGAAATAGAAGATATTCAGAGTCAATTCACTTGAAAAGAATTGTCCCTTTAAGATCAAGAGCCACTCACCAGCATCAAGGCTAAATAATGCAATAAAAAACAAATATTTCGAGAATAGAAGTGGTAAAACGTCACCAAGACAATCTATTAATAATAGTAACCTTCTTGGAAGTAGTATATACGAGGCTTGAAATATTGATGTAAACTCAGGTGGCGACTTCTCCAGTTATCACACTCAAACTATCTACAAATGTCCAATGTATCATTGTTCACTGGCCACCAACACCAACAAATCTACCTCTTTAAGGGGGGCTTCTTGTCACGGTAAAGAGGCTATCGGTCTGAGGAATTGGACCTCTTGGTCTTCTTCCTCAGACTGAATCTAATTACCCCCCAATCCCCCCTCCCCTTTCCCATCTTCCCCATCCTCCCTTTTCCCTTTCCTCCTCCTCCTCCTCATCCCTCCCTTATTTCCTTCCCATTTTTACCCTGGGAGCTTCTCTCCACAGGCTTTCTAGTTCCTAGGTAGGGGGAAGGGTACCGTGGTCCAATCCCATTCCGTTGAGGTTCTTAGCGGTGGTGTAGTTTGCCATGGAATCTGGATCGCCTGGGGATGTCCGATCCCTCCGGTCTCCCGGGGTGGCCTTGGGTATCTTTCGGGCAACGTGTGTATCTCTGGAGGCCACCTTTCGGATTCCAGGGGTGGTGGCCAAAGGCGGTATGCTTTGTGGCGGATATCTGGCTGCCCTCTCTTTTGTCCGCCGAGGTGGCTCGGTGGATGTGAGGTTGCTATCCCAGATTGCTGGTTTACTGGCATGAAGGGTAGGGTATGGCACGGGTTTCATGCAGCATCTGCACTACTTGCGGTGTTGAGGTCCTCTTGGGCGTGGAGGGGGATTTACACCCCTTTCATTCCTCCTAGGAGCTATTCCACTTCCCCCTTTTTTTTCATTTTTTTTTTTATTTTATTTTCTTTCTTAAAAACAAAAGAAAAAGTAACCTAACCATGGATCCTATTCTGTGAACCTACCCCGGGCCCCCTTTATACCGCACCCAGTTCTGACCCTACCTCGTTAATGGACAACTCTCGACAACCTAATACCCTGTACCTCTTGCTGATCCGGTTTCCCCCGCTTCATACCTGGACCCGCTGGCCCTTTCTCGTCTGACCTTTGCTCTTCTCTGACCTTGATTCGGCTTCTCCCTGACAGTGCGGCAATTTTTTTCACTCGCCCCTCTCCCCCCGGACCACCCCCCGTCCCCCCCCAAAAGACCAAGACCCACCCGCGATTGCACTTCCTTCTCTTCATCTCAGAAAGACCAGCTCGTCACGCCTCCCCTTAAAATCTCTGTTTCAAAAAACTCAATGGGAAACTCTGCTCCATGTTGGGAAAAACATCTCATTTCACGCTCTCAAAATGGCATGCATCATCACGGTCCAGAATGCGGGCTGCGTCTTTCTCTTCTTACAACC